>MKEJ01082565.1:0-14861 GCA_001753735.1 Embelia ribes | reverse complement strand
TTTGAAAATTCTTGACTGTATTTAATACTGTTCAATCCTAGGCAATTTGCTATAATGATTCCCTTGAACTCAGGGAATATGTTCATCTCTGTTCTGTTGTCAAGTGTAGAGAAGGAGTGGCTATTCAGCCTATTCTTCACATCTCGGCCTCTAATTTGAAACTCAGGGTGTAGGGGCTCAAATTTAGCGACTGTAAATGGATAATCTGGTGAGAATGCCACTGTAAATGGATAGTCTGGTGGGAATGCCCTTGAAAGCATTTAATGGGATGGAAAGAAATTTAATCAGATATAATTTAGGCAAAATTTTGCTTAAGTAGATAAGCCTTTTATGAAAATTTAGGCGTAATTAATCCCAGAACAAAAAAATTTACATTTACTTCGCAGTGCAACGATTATAGGGGTTTGGAGATGGAAATTGTGAAGCTCATCATGTTGCAATGCTATGGCAAACAACTGTATAAAATGAAGTGAATTTTACGTAATGTGTTGACTATGTGAAGCAGACTCCATGTTTACAGTTCACGCTTACAAGGGGTACTACTAGTTTTGTATTTGAGTATGGGAATGTTTTACATATTGGATGGTTTTTATTTCTAATACTAGTTAGGTATACATTTGACTCTTATAAGTTGAACATCTTCTATATCATCTTTTGTGTATTGGCACTGGCGTGGGGGCTTGCATTGTTCATAAATGTTGCATATTATATTTACATTTGAATTTCCCAAAAATTTGTAAAATTGATGGTGTTTCTGTGTAGTTTTCGTTGTGATTGGTGGTTATTGTTGCAGAACACAAATCAAGTGAAGGGTTTATTGTTGCTGCTCAGATTGATGGGGCTGAGACACTTGGGAACGACATAAAGGTTCCGACTCTGAATGATGACGATGATGGGGAAAAGGGGGATGATAGGAATGAAGTCAAGCAGGATGTTACGGCATCAGACGACATTAGTATGGAGGAGGTGGTTGCGAGTGTCAAGGAGGAAGTAATTGAGGTGGAGCGAGAGAGAATAGACTTAGATCAGAGTGAGATTGAGAAAGAAGCAGCTAAGGTCAATGAATGTCCTCTAGGTACTGTTTTTTATTCTTCTTCAGATATTTCTGTTGTTGTTTCTTCAGCTGGTTTAACTGCGTTAGATTCTGAACTCGTAGAGATCATGCTATGCAATTGTTGCCTGTCATTGGTAAGTCTGTCATTGGTAAGTCTGGCAATTGAGCAAGATTTTATTTTCTTTTATAATTTTAAAAAATAATTAAGTTTCTATTCACCAACGGTGTATAAAAATTCATTTGTGTTTAGAAGCATGTGCTTGTTTGGTGGGCTGCACATATTTAATGCACTTGTCATTAATATAACCTCACTTGTGGATGAGTTTCTCATATACCGCTGATGAATAGAAATTTTACTCTTAAAAATTTTTAATACGCGGATTTTGCTTCGCAACAAAGATAGGGGTTAAATGTGTAACTTACTTCCTATATACATTGGTTGTTACACCACGTTGCAATGCTGTGACAATAACTCTTAAGTTTATATAGAATGATGCAAATTGACGTTATGTATTAAGTTTGTGTAGCAGAGTCCAATTCAAAGGTTTGCGCTTACAAAAGCTACTACTAGTTGTATATCTGACAGTTAAAATTTTCGCATATGGTAAGGTTTTTATTTCTGAGGTGTCCATTTCACTTGTATAGACGTAACATCTTCTACATCATTTGGCGATAGGGTGGGGGCTTGCTCCTTGCCCATACGCTACATACTGTGTTTTCATTGAATTTCCCTAAAATTCATAAATTCACGCTCTTTCTGGCCAATAGTATTGGTAGTGATTGGTTGTTATTATTCCAGAACCAAACTCATGCGAAGAAGTAACTGTTGCTGCTCGCAGTGATGGGTCTGAGACATTTGGAGGTGACATAAAGGTTCCGATTCTGAATGGTGATGATGATGGGGAAGCAAGGGATGATAGGAGTGAAAAGGATTCTGAAGAAATTGCGTATGAGGATGGTAGGGTTGAAGAGGGCTCTGAAGCAGTTATGGATAGCGACAACAATAATGGAAAAGA
Source organism: Embelia ribes (assembly GCA_001753735.1). Lineage (NCBI taxonomy): Eukaryota > Viridiplantae > Streptophyta > Magnoliopsida > Ericales > Primulaceae > Embelia > Embelia ribes. Next base: position 12,791 of record MKEJ01082565.1, on the reverse strand, counting down.
TACTGAGCATGAGAGTCATTCTCTTATGGTTATTGATAGCGTGATTAGTGAAAAGAAGAACGATAAAAAAATTGAAATTTTCATCGCAAGACTCGATAAAAAGACCGTGGAGGAGGATCTAATTGAAGTTTTTGGAAAGTTCGGACAAATAAAATCTGTTAGGGTAGTAAGAAACAAAACTACAAATAAGAGCAAAGGATTTGCTTTTGTGCAGTATGCAAGTACTGAGCAAGCTGAAAGGGCCATTTCAGCCTCGGAAGGGGGGATCGAGGTTTTTAATATACTCTTGACTTGATTTTCTTATGACCCGAAAAAGTAATGGCATGACGTTTTTCCAAATGTTTACTTGATTCAGGCTGATATGTTATTTCTTCTTGCAAGGTGAGAGGTAAGCACGTCAAGGCTTCAATGAGCAATGACAACAATAATACTCTCTACCTGGGTAACCTTTGCAGACTATGGACTAAAGAGCGTGTAAGCTATGTACCCACATCAGTTTTTTCGCGCACTTTTGAATGCTTGCTGCAATTATGAACATGCTATGAGTTACTTTTGGATACTCACCTTCTTACTATTTTGACCGTTATTGCATATCACTCGTAGGTGATTATTTTCCACGTATGTAATTAGGTATTGGAAACATTGGAAAACTTTGGGATCGAAAATGTTGCGGGCATGCGTTTACCAGGTGATCCTCATAAAGAAGGAAGGACGAGGGGTTATGCTTTTCTGGAGTTTGACACCCACTCGGATGCCTTATCAGCATTGGAACGATTAAGCAAGCCAGATGCTATCTTTGGCTGTGATGAAAGTGCCAAGGTTTCCTTTTCACGGACTCCATTGCACCCTAGTGAAGATGCTCTGTCTCAGGTTATAAATCTGAATCATGCTAGCATCATTCAAGTTTTAGGAAAATACAAATAAAAACTCGTGTCCGTTTAAGGTAATGTATTGACTCTTTTTTGCTATCTAGTAAAAGGATACTGATTGATCTAACAGATTCCACATTTACATTATACTGCTATAGGGTAAGACTGTCTACGTGGAAGGCCTAACAGATGTATGGACTGAAGTGAAAGTAAAAGAATTCTGTGAACAGTATGGGGAAGTTGAGGAAGTCAGGTTATCTCAGACCCTTGGGAAGAAACGCAAAGATTGTGGGTTCATCAGTTTTGCTACTCGAGATAGCGCCCACGCTTGTTTGAAGGGGTTTAGAAATGCTTGTATTGGAGGATCGTTGAAGGTGGTGATATCTTTTCCTTCTTCTGTATTTTCTCTTCATTAGTTAATGAAAGTGAATTCTCACGGTACCGTAGTTGGCTCAGGTAAAGGCTACCATTGCAAGAGTCTCACAATGTCGGCCTCAAAAGCATGAACTTCATGGGGGGTTTAAGGTAGAGAAAGAAAGAAGAGTCCCAACAACAGAAGAGGAGGGTGAAAGAGAAAATAGAGATGCATCGTCAAATATGAATGGTAAGGCAAATTCTAATTGCGCAAAGGGAAAGGGTGTGATGGTGACTGAAGAAAGAAGAATGACTCAAGTTGTGGCAGAAGCTGGGGGTAGCGATAAATCAAATGAGGATCCGACTGTAAGCAAAAATCATCTTGCACAAGCTTCATTAAAGTCAGAAAAGGTCAAAGGGAAGGGGAAAAATCTGCATATGAAGGCTGAGAGACGTGGAATGCCGGATTCCAAACGCGGTCGTAAAGGAAAGACATCAGAAAAAGCACACGGTAGAATTAACTTCATCTGTTTTCAGTTACCTCATCTTCTTTTTTGTTACTGAAGAAAGTTTAGGATAATGATTAAATTTTGTTGAACTTGTAGGCAAAAAGCAGAGAAACCAAAGTACCAGCTTTGGCAAGCGAAAGAGAGATGCTTATGCTCGGAAAGGTTCAAACCGTAATGCAGATTTTGGCACGTACAGAACTCAATATGCAACAGGACATGGTCTTCCTGCTGTTGGTTATGAGGGTCGTTCCTATAACACCATGTCTGGATCTAAAAGACCTTATGCAGATATGGTAAATTGTACTCTCTTTATCAAGATCTTGTTTGTGTGTACTAGGAGCTAAAAAAATATTTTGTTGCCTTGAAAACTTAAAAGTGCATGCGAAAATGTAGAAATTTTGCTTGAAAGCTAGGATGCACAGAAGAGAAAGTACTTATAATCTGGCATCAAGTGATCAAACAAGCCCTATATCAAATTAAGCTGATTATCATGAGTATTTTGGCTTGTTCATGTTAAATACTTGTTCCAGGAGCCACATGCTGGATATCTTGAGGCTGTTGCTAGGAAACAAGATCAAGGTCATTCAGGGCACTTTGAACCTCCTGTTGCAATGCATTATCCATCTCATGCGGGAACACAGTATCAACCTCATGGAGGACACCTTCAAACTGACGTTGGAACTTACCATCATACTCACGCAATTTACCAACAACCCCCTATTCAAGTGAGATATGTCGATCCTGGACTTGGAACACATGGCCAACCTCATGCAGGATATTTGCAACTTGCAGCTGGAAATAGTAGTCACGATTTACGTGGCATTACAACGGGGAGGTATTTTCGAAGGACATTTTTGTCCCTTCTTCTTAAAGGTAGAAATATATTTACACTAAGGTGGGAATTCGTTACTTGTTTGCAGAGGTGGCCGGCAGGATCATGGCGTTATCTCCTCTGCTTACGGGGCAGGTAGTTATATCCTTCACTACAATATTTTGGTATCTACATATGCATGCCTTTACTTGTGTTTGCATCTGTTGGTACGTCTGCTTATTTTCACCTTCTATTTCCATTGTCGAAATGTAATATGTAATTTTTCCATTTCAGGGTCTTCATTTCCACCTTCCTATCCGCAGCATTATACCCGCCATGTTGGATATGAGGTCTCTCTCTTTCTCTCTCCTCTTACGCATTTACTATGGGGATTCTGTTTTCAAAATGGGATAGCAGTTTTCAGAAACTACCAAATCACGACCTGAATTTCACAAAGCTTTTTGGTCCTTGCAGACTGGGAGCAGTGGTGGTGGTCAATACCAAAGTAGCGGAGTGCACCAACCACGGCCAGGAACTTACTACTGATGCTAGAACGAAAAAACGTGGCAAGGTTTTTCATATTTGTTCTTTGAACATCTGACACCGCTCATCCTCCAACAAGTTTCCGGTTGTAATTTTAAAGAAGGAAAATGTCTGGAGCTGCTGGCAGTTGAAATAGATTACAATTATGCGATGCATTCATAGATGAGCTTGTACTTGTTAATGGAGAAAGCAGTTTAAGTTATTCGAAGCACTTCGTTATGCATTTGAATTTCGCAATTAAACACGGCTGTAACATTGTAGTAAAAATAAGTTATATTTATTCCGGTGCCTTGCACTGGAACATGACTATTTGATTTGGTTTATTTTTTTATTTATCTTGTGGCTTCTGATTACCTTTTGTTCTATTGTAAAAAGTTGAATCCCTACTTTCATCAAGAAATGTGCACAGTTTATAGTTAAAGATTTGTTGTCTGAATCAAAATTCAGAACTCAACTGAAAAAACTTGACAAATTTGTTCTAGTAAACCAGTGTGTAGAAAGTCTGTTAATAATGTTTCAACTGTAAGATTTTATCTGGGAGAATTTTTTAGATTGGCAGTTTGACACATCAAGACCGTATGAGTCTACGAAAGTCGTTACTTCCTGTCCCATTATATCCTAACTATTTGAGATGTCTCGCTATATAGTTCAATTCCAAAATAATTTCCGGAAAATTTTAAATTTCCTAAATTATTCTTATTATGTTATGCACTATTTAATATTGACACCCAAAAGCATATTACACTTACCTAGGGATAAGTTTCTAAATTAATCCATAATCTAATGCAGATATAACTTATTTATTGATGTTTCCTTAATAAGTTGGATTTCGGATACACGATTAAAATTTTGGGCAAGGATAGCAATTTTTAATGGACTTCAAGGTTCGGTTCAGAGGAAAGCTTAAATTGGGAGATCAATTAATACGGAAGTAGTATGGCAAAAGATATCAATGCATCCTTTCCCTAATTACTGGATTTGAACCAGAAAAGTGAACAACGAATTATATAAAAACCCAGACATTAAATATAATATTGTTGTTGATCATAAAAAATATATATATAATATTGTTGTTATTCATTGATTCTTATATATAACTAAAAAAGCCCACAAAGAAACCGTCAGCATATAAAATTCCAAGTGAAATCAACTCTTATACTCGCTTGACATTTTCCAAATTAAAAAAAATAAAAATCACTCAAATGGAAATAACGTGTAAAAAACACCCTCCCAACAGGTATCAGCATTATCAAGAAGTCACTCCTCGTTAATTTTTGCACATGATGCTTCCATCAAACCGTTGCGAATCTGGTCACCAATATCCCTAACATGGCCCGGACCATGAGGTAGAAACACGGTAGTGTTCTTTGATGAGTTTCCAAGGTCCTTGATTGTGTCGAAATACTGAGTGATCATGATCAAGTCCATCACTTCTTTAGCAGAGGTTCCTTCAATCTTGTGAGAGAAGTTCAATATATTCTCTCTCAACCCATCAGTTATGGCCTGCCTCTGCCTGGCAACGCCAACCCCACCGAGGTACTTGGCTTCAGCTTCGGCTTCTGCTTTTTTGACATAAAGTATCTTGTCTGCTTCTCCTTTGTACACACTAGCCAGTTGAAGCCTTTGAGCTGTAAAACAGTGAAAACAGTCCATCAAAACATAGATTAATTACATACTCATGAAAATATAAGAGAGCTTAACAGAGAACAGTATGAACTAAGTTTGAACCTGCATTAATCTCATTCATTGCCTTGCGAACCGAAGTGTCAGGTACGATATCAACCATCAATATATGTTCTATGCTATATCCATACGCTCCAATAACCTGATTCAGACAATGTACCCTTTGATAATTTTCTAACAAAGATGAAAGAACTCAAGTGAGCATTTATGTGAAAGGGAAGTGTGTTTCAGGAGATTCGATGCCTTCATGTTGGAAGAATACAAAAACTCTATTTTGCCTACTGCAATTTAATGAGATTAATGAAGTCATAAGACTAGATTCAATTGAGTACCAGCAATAGCATACCTTCTCAAGTTCCTCTGAAACAGCTTGAGCAACATCACCCTTCTGCTCAAATAGCTCATCAATTGTCATCCTTGGAACATGGGCTCTCACCACTAGACAGAAAGATGTAGGACATTAGTGTGAGTTAAAAGGAAATAGGAATAGAAGTAAAGCAAATGTGCAAATATGCATTATGTACAAGCATAAATGAAGAAGAGAAAGTTTGCAGAAGGGTGGAAAATTACCATCAAAGACGTAAGCTCGAATCTGTTCCTTGGGGTTTTGCAACTCGTAAAAAGCATCATCAGCATTTGATTTTACAACACGATATTGAATCGAACAGTGCATTTGCACAAAGACATTGTCCTGAGAGGAAAATTTGGTCATACTCAGATTTCTCTAAATAAATCCTACAAAATCCCCCTGACAAGAAATAGTCTTTCACCAAGTCATTTCAGCAACTAATTACCTCCCACAAGAACCCTTAGGATCTGTTCCTCAATATAAAATAGTATGTTAGAATTGGTAATTGTGCCATGTTGCTTGTGTATTGATCTAGCCTGTAGCTCATAATAAGATCTTCTCAATCCCTGATAAGTCTTTTTCTTGAGAAGCATATGAGCTTTAAAGTGGTATGAGAGGTTCTAACCCAGTTTATTATATCCACTTGACGGACCTTTAACAGGCCTACCCAAATGTGAGGGAGAGTGTTACAGATTATTATTGTCCTACGTCATTTGATATAGCCTGTGGGTTAATAAGTGCTCCTCTCCTTTCCCCTAATAGGTACTTTTAGTGGGAAAGTTTATGGACTTCAATATGTTAACACAAACTCCATAGACAAGAAACGAATCTGATAGTCTCCTCTCTATCGAAAAGATTAAAAACATGAAGTGGCATTAAAAGAATTTACCAAAGGTAAAGAAATTTGACATATACAGCTAAAGATATAGCACAACTTTCCATCCTCATCGAGCTAAAGATGCGAGACTAAAAATTTTGGTAACCGATCGACAACAGAGACAAACAGATGAGCAAAGATGCTTATGCACATGGCTCAACGCTAAGACCAAAATGAATTTTGTTGAAAAGACCACTAAATATGAGTTGCGGTCTTTAACACATACATTGTTATTGTACTTCTAATTCCAAGACAAATAAAGTTCACCTTTCAACAACAAACAATTCTTTCTTCCCCATCCACAAGGGTTACAACACATTCACACACACAAGAAAATATAAATCCGTCGACTAAAACAACTTTTCTCTCTCCCACCCTCTTATTGACCTCAGTTTCAGCCTCCTAAATGGTGTAGGCATGCACATATGGGGATGGTCACACAAATGCTAATAAAACAATATATATCTATTCACAAAGCCTTACGTGCCCACTAGGCTACCATCACACATGTGACATGCCCGCTGCAAGGTTGATTTTGAAGTAAACGCCATAACTGTAAATGTTCAAACCAGTAAAGAGGTTCACTCACATTGCCCTGTTCAAACCAGTAAAGAGGTTCACTCACATTGCCCTCGCAAAGACTTAGAATAGCCCTTCAGTTACACAAGTGTATAAAACATAAGCTGTGGTGATAACCGTATCAGTTGACGAGTAATATATTCAAACATTATTGTCATTAGTAGTCACATCTCATTGTAAAATTTTCTCATTAAAAGGGAAGCGATAGCTGCCTCAAGCCTAACAAAGACAACCTGTTCTTAAATAGAACTTCAATTACCACAATGGAAAGGTAATTCCTAAAAATCACTTATAACATTCTAAAACTCATCAGACTCAGACCAAAAGTACAATAACAAAAAGAACAATCCTTAATTCCTTCGACTATAAAAAAATCTATTATTTTCATTTCCTTCTTTTTTCGGTCCATAGCACAATTCCATCATTACATATTCCTATAAACCTAAAGTCATTATGATCAAGCAAATTCTGAACACCATCAGTTTGAACCCACAATAAAAACAACAAAAATTCAAAATTCAATAATTCACCAAATGCTTATAGATACGGAAACATAGATGGCAGGAACCGAAATCAGAAATGACTGTCACATATTAAAAATAACAAACTTTAGTTCCTTCAACATGAAAAAATCAAGTTTTCGTTTATTCTCTTTATCATATACATACCACAAAACCACCATCATATATTCCTATCCATCTAAAGTCACTACAATCCAGAACATTTTAAACACCCATAGGTTCGAACCCATATTTGATAACACAATCCAAATTCATGAGTTCACCAAATTCTTCCTGATACAGAAATATAGACAGCAAGCATTAAACTTATAGATGATTGTCGCCATATATATATAAACTTAAATTTTCATTCAACAAAAAGTAAATGTAATCAAGTAATTTGTTTCCCTAATACATAGCACAAATCCATCGTTATATATTCCTATAAACGTAATGTAAGAATGATCAAGAAAATTCTAAAGTCTAAACATCAACAATTACTCCACAATTGAAATAACACAACCCACAATAAATTCTCCCACAAATAGAGACATGGATGCAACAGGAACCAAAATTGAAAACTACCATGTCGATACAGAAGATAACAATCTTTAATTCCCAAAACTAGAAGAAAATAAAACCTTCTTTCTTTTTATGGTTTTCAGTTACACCACAATCCTATCATCATATCGCATACCCATCTAAATTCGCCATAATCAAGTAAGTTCTAAGCATCCATCCGTTTAAACCCTAGATTGAAATAACACAACTAATCAATTCACCAAATGATCCTACACATAGATACACAAGTATAGCAGGCCCCAAAAACGATCCATATTCAAGAATAACAATCATTAGTTCCGTCAAAAAGAAGAAAATCAAGTCTTCTTCTCATTTTCTTTTTGTCTAAAAAATACAAGCCAAAATTACGTCTTCAAATATTGGTACACGTGACAATGATCAAGAAAATTATAAACATTTATCCGTCCAATCCCACCGTTGAAATAACACGAGAAATTAATTCACCACATGCTAACATATACAGAAACTATATATCTGTAAATACAGAGAGGGGAAGGGGGACCTTAATTTTAATTCTAAAGCGCATCATCTTATATAATATATATGTATATACCGAAACATTATAAATACATACAAGCACCAAAGTTTATCATCTTATATCCATAAAAATCCAAATTCTAAGGCCACCACGATCGAGTGAATTCTAAATATTAGCTCTGACCCACATCTTAAATAACACAATCAATTAATTCACCAAAACCTAAGATATACAGAAACATATAAATACATATAGAGATAGGGGAAAGGGGGATGACCTTGGTTTTGGTTTCGATACAGACATCGAGAGAGTTGACTCTGGTGGAGAGAACTCCGGCGAGGAATTGGCCGGCGAAGGGGTTGAAGAAGTGGAACCCTGGCTCGGCAACCCTCTCGAATCTCCCCCATCTCTCCACTATCCCCACGTTCGATTGCTGTATGCACCCGCAGAATACACAGAACGCGTTCCCCATCTCTCTCTCTCTCTCTCTCTCTCAATCTCTCTCTTTCTCTCTCTGTGGGTGTCTGCAAGTATTTTGTATGCATGTATATGTATCAGTGTTATATGCAGATTGATTCATGGGATGTATGTTGGACTTGGACAAAATAAATGCATATTTTTTATATTATGGTAAATACAAAAATAATCTTGATTGTGAATAAAATAGATAAAGAAGTTTCAAATATTCTTTTGGAAGAGAAATTATTATATCAATTACTTAAAAGAAGTCAAAGATCCACAATTAAGTATCATTGGCAATAATCATAAATTTATTTATTATAAATTATATTAAAAATAACTTGCGAATCAAGATTTTAATCTTTTTTTATTTGCGGATGAAAAAAATCATTCTCATCGTAACTCCTTTAATAAAACTTGTTTCTTACTGTAGCCTTCTAAAGAAAAAAGAAAAATTCATGAGATAATTACAGAAGAATATCTTGTGTATACAACTTAAAATAAGGCAAAATGTTATAATCCAATACAACATAAAATTAAATCAAGTTAGATAGTAATCAACTTCACCATGAGCCATTATTCTGACTTGAAATTCAAATATAAAGTTAGATAGTAAAATTATATAAATAATAATTATTAATCAAGTTAAAAAATTCAAAAGACAAAAAGAAAATCTGTCATATTACAAAAAAATAAAACATTAAGAAATTAAAAAACAGGAGAGTTATGTTTCATACCTAAATATGTAATATACATGTGAATCTAAAATATTGTCCAATGAGAGATAAAATATTTGCACGGAGAAAAGACGAGAAGCTTGAGCTGTTTCATATTTTTTTTAAGTTATTTATTGGGAGTATTAATGCAAATTTATGACTATGCTTATTTGTGTACATTTTTATATGCAATGAAGTGGAGTTTCTAAGTTTTATGAAATTACTTTTATTTGGTTATAACAAAGAATTTTCATTTATCTATTGTATATGATGAAATGATATTATTTGATTTATGATATCCATATTTGAGACAGTACTCTTGGTAGGCTTTAATTTGGTTCAAATTCTAGAAGGATGACTTTAGGCCTCTCCCAAAAGTAAAACAGAACAATATTTAGACGAAATATTGTTAGAAAATAACCCTTAATCCAAAAATCAAAATTAAACTATGTTTTCTATAGGCACATAAATAACTTTTAAACTTTAATAGTTTTAATACATAAAGAGATAAAAAAATTCTAACCAAAATAATTAATATTGTGGTGTTTTAATAAAAGTATATTTAATTGCTATTAAAATAAAAAAATAAAAAGTCGTGTATTTTACTAATTCTAGAACTTGTTGAAACTGCAGGCTCATAAAAAGTCATTCTGAGCCCTTAATGGTTCTTTTATTATTTCAAAAAAATGATAGTTGTTACGTAGCTTTCAATTTAATTAAAAGTTTGAAAAGTTTTGAATTTTTTTTTTTTCAAAATAATAAAAGCTAAAATTTTATTTTGTACACGTGGCATCATTTGGGGGTACGAGTTGGTGCAATGATATGTGAAGGATTCGCTTATATTTTATTGCAAGTAATGTGATATTGTCTAAATTGTATGCGTAGCTATGTAACACTTAGTGCCAAATTAGAATGAATATTGGAGCACAACAAAAAAAACTTTTACAAATAGAATCTAAGGGCTTAGAAAAAAATAAATCAATATCACCATTTATATATAATTATAACTGTAAAAATTAAATAAATCAAATGGTCAGAGAAAATAAAAAAAAATTTGTTTAATTGTAAATCTTCATTATAAACCTGCAGAAGTAACCATTTATTTATAATTCAACTTGAGCAATAAAAAATAAGTAAAATCAAATAGGCTGAGGAAATAATTTTTTTTTTACTTACTCGTAAACGATCATTATATATACATGTGAAAATATAAGTAATCATAAATTAAGTAGCAAGAAATAAGTAAAATCAAGAAATAAGAGACTCTCCTTTTAGACTCTACTTTTGTTTAATTGTAAATTTTCATTACATACCTGCAGAAGCAACAATTTATTTATTATTTGACCAAAACTGGAGTAATAAAAAATAAGTAAAACCAAATAGGCTAAGCAAATAAGTTTGTTTTTTTTAACTTATTTGTGAAGGATCATTATACATACATGCAAAATCATTATACATACATGCAAAAACATAAATAAACCACAACTTAAGTGGCAAGAAATAAGTAAAATCAATTAAGTTAAGAAAATGATCAGAATTTCGCTTATTTGTAGATCATCGTTATATGTACCTGCAAAAACAATTAAAGTTTAGTTTGAAAAAAACATAAAAAAATTGAATTGATATGACAATATAAAATGAATGTCTATTAAAAAAAAGATAAATATAACAATATAAATATGAAACTTAAAATGAAGAGAAAATTTGTGGCAATTATGGGTCACTGAAAAAAAGGAAATTAATACAAATTGGAGGAGGAAAAAAACTGATGGGATTTAAGTAGTTTTAAAAGGTTAAATAAATGCATAAATGGTCGATTTTCACTAAAGTTTCTATTTGGTCCCTATAGTTTGAATTGCAATAGTAACAGTCTTCGTATTTTAAAATAAATGACACCACTGATCCATATTAAGGCTTGGAGCCACCTCACTATATGATCCATTTACGACCAAAATAGTGTTTTTATAATAATTTATGTTAATATCGTTAGTATTTTTATTATAATTTATGTTGATATCATCTTCAAACTTAAGAATTTTAAAATATTAGCTTAAGAAAAAACTACAGAGGGGACCAATTAAGTAAAATTTCTTAAATACTGGGACCAAGCGTGCAAGCTTTTTAGAATATAGTGACTTACCATTGGAATTGTAATAATGGGCACCAAATAAAATTTACTTGAAACTATGGGGCCATTAGTGTAATTAATCCTTTTTTTTTAAACAAAGAAATGTATACTCATCCGTGCGTTTCTCATTTTTATTGGATTTTCTCTTTTGATTTCTTTAAAATTAATTGTTTTTTTAATTGAATTTTTACATGCGCTTAGCATATAGAACGCCACTTGGAGAAATATTATGAAAATCTCTCCTTTTAATTTATTATATATGATATGATATTAACGGTTACACACGTGTACAATTTTATTAAAATGATAAATAGCTGATGATAAAAAAAAATATATGTAAATTTCACACAAATCTATAAATGCAAATGATTTTGTAATTTTAATATTTTAATTTTAAGAGCAGAAACTAATTTCTAGCGTCAAACAAAATTTATTTACCTTGCAAAGTTAGAGATTTTTTAAAATTAAAGTGAAAATTTCTTGGCCATATGGGTACATGTCACAAGTGCTGTAGACATAAGTAAAATAAATCAAATTTAAATAAATGGTCCACAAAGAATAACATACAGAAAGTGTTTAGAAATAAATTTGAGTTACGGTTATGCATGAGCAAAATATGATTATAAATGAAAATATAAATGGAATGAGGGAGGAGTGGGAAGTTAATGATCATGAGAAGGTGTTTGGTTAATAAAAATTGCAAGTTACTTTTATGCCCTCATGGTAACTAATTGCATGTGGAGTGATCTTATAAATATGTAAATGTATTAAGGGTAAAATAGGACAAACCAAAATTGGAAATGGTTTCACTTCAAACCTTCTCCAGATGTATTTTCTTTTAATATAAAATAAATAGATGTATCATGTATGTATATATGGATAGACTCGATTACACCAATTTCACCTTGGAAACTCCTTGGGTATGTCGTATGGACTTATCGGACTTTTTATTTAGCCGATTTTATTAGGGTAAATTATTACATTTCGCCCTATGGGTCTGTATGTTAATTTCGGAATGCAAGTATTTTTTTTTAATTTTTACATTTTATTTTTTAAATTGCCTTTTCTTTTATTAAAAAATTATTCACACTAATTTTTCTATAAAATTTATAAAAAAAAAAATCAAAATAATTATTCATCATATAATAAAATAATAACATATATTTTTTCAAATCTTAACCTAGGGTTTTAGAGTTATTGTGAAAAAATTAATATTTTTTAGATAAATTATGAATAATAGATTTTCAATAAAATCAACTGTAGTCTTTATGAAATTTTTTCTAAAAATACAAAAAAATTAGAAAAATTGATGTGTCACATTTTTTGTTCAAAAATTTTCATTTGAGAAATTAAA
>MKEJ01082560.1:0-14584 GCA_001753735.1 Embelia ribes | reverse complement strand
TTTTAAGACTTGAATGATGATAATAATTATCTATTCCAAATCAGGATAAAGGAGGAAGATTGTAGTAGGTTAACGACCAACTATAAAAAACAGTCACACCACATGAAATGGAACTAAATAAAAATTTTGTTAAGGAATTCCGTACTCAGCGACACACTATATCAAATCCCGAGTGATGTTACAAGGATTGGGACGTTTCCTCCACAATGCGCTACATCAAACACCTAGTGTAAATTAAATTTTCACTACAACTTTTGGACCATCAAGTATTTTCAGCAAGTTTCGACCAAATTAGTTGATTCCCAATTCTATTCTTATATATAAGAAGAAGATAAGATTTTTCTTTCTTATTTGAAATTATAAAGAACATGAGACCGTAGCCATATAAATAATTGTATAAACAATCAAATGAAAAAATAGCTAAATAAAGATTATGTAAAATATGAATAACGAGTCCCTTGCTGTATTTTAGATAAATAAGTTTTTTATATTGTTATGAATGGTCTTGTTGCGCTTGTCGAGCAACAATATGTGTATGAATATTGCAATATTAACAACTCTCATAATTTCATTAATGGCTAGTTAGTGCATAAATATTAGAGCTTCTAAACATATTTTCTCATGGTTTATCCAATTCATCATTATGAAAAAAATAACGAATCTTAAAATATCCTCTCAATGTTAAAATTAATGTCACCAGTTTCTTTTGCTTAAAAGAAAATTGTTATGTAGTCTCCAATTTCTTTCCAAAATTTTAGGCATAATTTTGTTGCTAATTCTGTATTCTATTTACCATTGTAGTACATTATGTAGTTATACTGTTCTACCCTTTCGTTAAAATAGTAAGGTAATCATTGCTTAAAACTGCTACCATTGACCAGCAATTAGCTAGGCTTGGCATAAGCTAATTTAATTAAATATCACTAAGATTAAAGGTTTCTAGAATATCAATTTCTTGACAATTTTTTATCCATTATTATGCTTGACTTGACTCAATCGCTACAGATGAATGACTTGCATTATTATTGATGTTGACCCATAACCCTTCAGTTTCGTTTCCAAGAAATACTGCTGAACAAGACCTCAACTAGATTTTTGGTCAAAGAAAGAGGGCTAGGAGGGTACAATCCGAGCCGTTGAACCTTTTCGCTACTAGATCAGTTTTTAATAACATTTCTTAGTCCTTTCACCAAATCCATTCCATCTAATTTGAAACCGATCTCACCACATACATCATGCATTTGAGGAGTTGCAATTAATTTTGTATTAATGCCCCCTTCATTCTTTGGGTTATGAGAGTATCAGAACCATAAATTTTGAGTAACAGAACCATAACTACTGCAAGAAACCTTCTCACATAATTGGGAAAGAACCTTAAAACTTCCAAGGTTCCAAACCATTGAAATGGAGAGATCTTCCATCGCCACCCAATGTCTCCCAAAACGAACACAATAGAACTTCTGAAAGTCACTTTTTATCATTTTCATTACCGTTGTACAAGACACATACATAATCAATTTCAGTAAAAAAACAAAATCATAACCATGCTTGCTTCTTCAGAACGTATACAATGTTAACGATTGCGAGAGCTTTCACGATGCTTGCTTCTTTGACGTTCATCAAAAGCTGAATCATCACGTGAATAAGAATGCCTGTGCCGCCTCCTTTTACAGTGCTTGTCGTATTCACCATCACCAGACGAATAATTCAGCTCATGATAACTATGCTTTATTCCATCATCATTTCTCTTCTTTGATCTCGACCTTGTCCTCTCATCATCATCATCATCATATGCCACATTTTGTCTACTTTTCTCTTGAATTGAGAAACTCGAGTCGAAATGCTTCAATTTCCTAGTATTATATTGCTTCTTTTTGGACCACCTTCCATCATCATCATCACTAGAAGAACCACCCTCTTCATGATTCCTAAACTTTTTACCAATTGGTGATCCTTGCCTTGAATCATCTGACAAATAAGAGTGCCTATACCGGCTCTTAGTACATCGCCTATGAGATTCACCATCGCCAGACGCATAATTTGGTTCAGAATGCCTATACTTTGTTCCATCATTTTCTCTCTTATTTGATCTCAACCCCATCCTCTCATCATCATTGTTGTCATATGCCTCTTTTTTGTCATGATCTGAGGAACTTAGTTCAATGTACCTATGTTTAATTTTATTATTGTTTCTCCTAATTGATCTTGATCTCGACCCCGGCATCTCATCATCATCATCGCCATATGCCTCATTTTTCCTAACTTTATCGTCATAGTCTGACGGACTTGGTTCAGAATGCTTGCGCTTTTTGTTCTTCTGGCGTCGCTTTTTTGACTTTCTTCTAGTATCATCATCATCATCGCTAGAAGAGCCATCCTCTTCATGACACTTAGACTTGTTACCGCTTGGTGATGATCTCCTTTTGTGTTTGTGCTTACCCATGGATTTCTTTTTTGGTTTGCTAGAGGTGAAATTGGCCAGCAAGTCAGGGATGTTCTGTCCACCAAGGAATCCTACAACACATTATCCAATAAGATTACAAGAGTGTCCACGCAAATCTATACTAGCACAATGCTACTATGACAAGAGTTTTCTGCTTATGCACGTCGTTAAACCAGAGTATGGTAGTATTTATTCAGTTATTTATTTCATTCGATCATCAAAATGGATACGCTAATAGGATATGCCACATATAAGCCAGGAACTTATTGTTCACAACACAATTTATATTGAAAAAGCCCCAACCCAACCACGCCAGAGCGGAGGTTAAGATTTCACACGTGCTCTATGTGCTGGAGATTATACCAACTAATTATCTGGTACCAGTACCACTATCAGCGTTGTGGTGCAACAAGCAATCCAGATCAAAGATGTGAAATATGTTATGCATCAGATCTCTGACCTGAACCCTTGGTGGTCCACATGGCTGGTAACACCGCAGAATCAAATAATTTTAGATCTCAAACCTAGACATTGTTGTACAATCCACTTAGTGAGTTGGTGATACTTGATAACATTTACTGGCAGCCAAGTAAACCACATTCATCGGTACGGTTATGGTAGTTGTACCATATATTTTTTATCTCAAACCTAGACATTGGACAAACCACTAGGTGAGTTGGTGGCATTTGACAACATTTAACGGCATCCCAGTAAACCACATTATACCGTACAGTTATTTTTGTGTGCACCAGATAATCTTTTCTCTCAAAACTATACATGGCCGAACAAACCACTTGGTGAGTTGGTGATATTCGATAGCATTGAATGGCAGCCAAGTAAAACTCATGCACCTGTGTAGTTGTGTTAATAGATTTATTCATACTAGACGAATGGAATAACAAAAAGGAATATTTTGTTACCAAATACCAATTGAAGAAAATTTTTGAAGAGAACACATCATTTTGTGTAGTCTTCCTCAGGAACTTGTCCTACTTTAATAGACTTTGAAGCAAGTACAAAAAGTTAAAAAGGGTAAGTACCTCCATACTCATCAAATATGTCCTCGGCAACTATTTGCTGATTGGGATCATCTGGGTCAAACCCGCCTCGAGGAGGACTCATTCCTGGTTTTTGTTTAAGCTCCCACTTCAGAGGCTGTAAAGCATCCGCAGAAAAAATATATCAAGAAACTGGATAACATGCACATTGCAGAACCTGACCTCATGCATTAAGAGCAGCATAACTTGGAAAACCAGAGGCATCATTTTTTATAAGGCAAGAATTAAAAGGGAATGCAATACACATCAAATTAATACCAAGAGCAGCATAATTTGAAAACCACAAGAGAATCATTTTTCCTAAGGTAGGTACCAAAAGATAATGCAATATACATCAACAAGAAGCACACTTAGCAACAAGAATAACTGAGAAGGTGAACACAAACAAGCACACTGTAAACATTTGGTCGTTACACATGCCACAAATCTGTCAATGTTTTGATATGTTCCTCATGGACATCCAATATAAAGTAAGGTCTAGTTTGGCAGTGTTGACACTTTGCAAAAACTGTGCCCAAGGTGCTTTAAAAAGCAACCTAAAGAAAAGGAACACAGCTGATGATAGGAAACTGTTCTGAATTTCCCCAAATACCAAACCAGTTCTTGAAAGTAACTGCAGAACCACTGTGTAAAAAGCATTACCAAACTGGCCTTATGTAACCAGATCTTTTTCTTCCAAGGGGCTAAGAAATAAACAAATCTCTTGACGACTAGCAAAAACCAGAAAATGAAGGAAGGGGTAAATGGGCAGTTCATGTCATCCCACAAAAAGATCTCTCGTCTCCAAAATATAGAATGCATTTTGAGGACCATTTAGTATTCCTTCAGCATTTGTGCTTTTTCTTTTATTATTTTCTAAATGTGATCAAAATAAGTAACAATTCTTACAAAATGACAAAATTATAAGTTTTTAAGCATCCTTGGACAATGGAAATCACAAAAGGAAAACTAATAGCAACATAACAAATCGGCCCTCTGATCTTCTGATGAACTCCATAAAACCTTCAAGGGGGGAAATCTTTATCAGCAGAAACACATTTGTATATTAGTTCCACCACAAAAACTAGCCATGTTTTGTTTGATTGCTTCAAAACAAACAAACTGTAAAAATAGTAACTGTGACAATATTTCTTTGATCTTTATGGCTCCTCCTTTTTCAGTTGAACTACTGTAATCTGCAAGTGCCCATTTCGAAGTTTCATATGCTTTTCCTCGCTCATCTTACTATCCAGTTCACTACTGTAAACAACTTGTCAAAAGCATAATGTCTAAGCCTTGAGATTTACATCCATTCTCTTGTGAAGGCATGGACCAAGAACGGTCACACTCCCCTGCATTGAATGTTGTCAAGAATAGTTGACTTCAGCGTTCTTTGCGGGAGAAACAATTTCAGTTACCCTTTTCCTACTTGGCCAATAGTTCTCTTTCATTTCTTCCGCTCAATCTCTACAATTGACACTGTTTAGTGGTTTTAAGAATTAAGAGAGAGAGCCACTGTTTGCGACTTACTAAAAAAGTGCCATCTATGGTCTTTTATAGAGAAGCAACAAAAGAACTAAGGCCTACTAAGCCAAATAGAATATCACTAATAAAGTCAGGCCTGTAAGTTTATGAGCCAGTAATTACTCGTTCTGTAAGGGTTAGCCCCTTGCAGCGATCCTTCTTTCTAATATATTATCACCAATCGAAAACATGCCATCAATGGTCATTTAGAACAGCTACAAGAAACTATGGCCTACTAAAGGCCAGGGATAACATCCCTAAGAAAGTAAGACCTGGATATTTATGTTTAAGACCTTCTTTCTTAGATGCAAAGATAACATGAAAGAAAGTAAGGGCATCATTTCTAAAATGTAAGGACTTCCACTAAGAAACACAAAAAGAAATACAATATGGGACTTTAACAAGCCAACTTAGAAGAAGTTCAACGCAATGGAGTCAAAATTGCCCAGAAGACGAAATCTTGAGCTACTACATCGCTTCGCGAATCCAAAGAAAAAGTACCTCAGTGGATTCTGCATGGGCCATCATAGCTGTCAATGGATCGTCTCTTTGCAATCTACTCTCTTCATTAGGCATAATTGCATCCTTCAGTGGACATTCCCGATCACCACTCTGGTGACCAAAATTGCCGCATCTCAGACATTTAACATTACGGACTTCAACTGCAAATGGTTTCACCCTAGCAGGGGCACCTGTTTCAAGCCTAGATAAAATACTTAACGCTATAAGTGCCAAGTATTACTCAAGACTACAATGAGTTAATCATACAACAAGAAACATCTAACTTAGCTTACATAAAGAGCATCAAGTTGAATAAATATTTGACCATATGACTACAATTTCCCGTCAACACGCACCTAGGAGCATTTTTAAGTACTTCAAATTGCTCTTCAGTTGGTAAAGCACGTCCAAAAACATCTTTTGGTACTGATTTCTTCTTGTCATCACGCGACCGATTTTTGCTTGGCGGTGGCCTAAAAAATAAAAACAGCAAAATCCTATTATATTAGGGGGGAAATAACAAATTAAACTTCTACAACTACTTAACCAGTACTTTGAAGTTTAAAGAAAGCACCCATTGGTCCATATATGAATAGGTAATTAGAGTCTAGTACATTGAAGTTGATGTTCCATCTTGCTGTTGGTTACCCTCCTCGTCTTTCCTTCTCTCATCAGCAACTTCAGCTGCTTTGGCACTTTCAGCATTGTAACCAGGTGGGCGAACATACATAAAGCTCACAGCTTTCATCATCTCCATCTGCATACAAAGTTACCAACTCACTCATCTTACTATGCCAAATAGATATTTCAAGCACACAAAAATGTGCATCTTCAAAAGTTAATTTATGAAAAAGACCATATAACTTTCAGTTATTTCAAAATAGAGAAGTAAACTAGGCTGGGCCTTTATTAACTTTTTTGTCTTAGCCCTTTCATGTCCCATCATTTAAAACGAAAATTAATATCAGTCTCAATTATTTTTCTAGCTGCCAAATCATGCTTTCCTCCTGTATCTACCACCACCAATCTTCCTCGATTTCAGAGAGTTCACATACAACAAATCTCATTTATCCGAGCTACGAATAACACTACAAATGCATATATAACAACATAATACTTCTGGGTACGGTAGTTTGGAACAAAGCTATGTCTAAAAAAATTTTTGTAAACATTCCCCTTAAAATATCTTGTTCAATTGTCGCTAACACAGTACCCTTGAAACTGGCCACTTTCAACCAATGTTGTACTTGTTGTTCAAGGTATTCTCAAACTGAAAATGTCACCTTTACAAAGTTCATACAGCATCAACAATAATTACACCATTGCTGTTAATTTTCATATTTTTTTTTTGTGAAAACGCCGCTTCAAATCACCCAATAAAATCATTCAGTTGAGACTTTATTAACAGAAGACGTAACAGGCCTTACTCCTTCAATCTAATCAGAATTGAAAGTGTACAAAAAGGAATTTTAAGTCTTCTAATTGCTGATACACAATCTAGTAGTGGGAGAATAATAGACAAGATCTACACAAAATGAGTGTAATGGTGATGCGTGTGTTGAGATAGATGTGTCGAGAGGCTAGGAAAGATAAGATCAAAGAAGAAGATATCCATGCTAGGTTAACACTAACTACATTTAATGATAAAATGAAAGAAAGTCATTTCAGATGGTTTGGAACATAATAAGGAGATCGATGAATGAGTGAGATTATTAGCGTGGGAAACGAAAAATAGGAGATGCAAGTGCACCAAAAGATGTGTCTCAAAAGATGGATGAGAAAGTTGCCTCCAATAGGAACAAGTAGCGTAGGAAAAATTCGTATCTACTACCCTACCTAATATCATATTTTGGTTTCTTTTACCCTATACAAGACCTTAATAAAGGACCGTCAAAATAGAGTCTGCAAAATCCATAAAAGGACCTACATACAAAAATGGGTGACTATTCCATGCTAAGAAGGAAGCAAGGATCTTCCCTTTCAACTTAACTAAATAATTTTCCACATTATGAAAAACGGAATGATATGCCAAAGGTTTGTTGCATGTCTAGGACAAAGTTACATCCAACTATATATAAGATCAATGACTGAACCTAGAATAATGACTCTATTTCTAAAGAATAGAAAAAGTAACTCCTTGCAACAATTTTTATTTTGGTTTATGATAAGGATTTGATTTGATTGGACTCTAAGTTGATTGAATTTTCTTATTTCCTTCTTAATTGTATCCCTGACCATGCCAGCATTCCAATTTCAAGCCCTCGGGTAAAATATGTTTCCATGTCGCACACTGTATAAGTGTAAACTTGTGGAGTAGAGTTATGTGCTCATTCCACTGACACCTCTTCAAGGAGATAAATATTTCCAACAGAGAATGAAACTTAATTCGCATTCACAAACTTGAATTTATATTGTGTACCATCATACACATTTTTTCATTTCTATCTTTCTTTTGGGTTTGGTTAAGCGTTGTGCCTTCGAGCAAATTCTTTTGTTCGAGCCATTCGCAATTTTCTTTGTTAGAACATGCAAGTAATTGTTTCTTTCAAAGTCTGGAATTACCAATCTGTTTAGTGGTTCTATCTTCACGCATGTGGTTGATATTATTGTTGAGGTACTAAATTATACGCGACCTTACCTAGGTTGTAATGTATGCTGAAACATATCAGTTAAGTCCTCGTTTCCTTGTAGGCACAGTCCACTGCAAATAATACATGTGGCAGGCATCTTTATGAGAATATGGTCAGTTTACTCCATGTACTGGTACTTGTCTCAGACAGGGGCTTCTGTTGTACTATTTATCTTCTCTTGTCTCATTCCATCATCCATCATATTTCTCGTCTTGCAAAAACCTTGGAAGGGAAGACCACTTGCTAATACACAGGTATGATGAAACTCAATATCTATATTAGAGTATGTTTGATCCAAGAATGGGATTAGGTGGGACTGCACTAATTTAATCAAAGCAGTCCCTTCCTTGAAGATCTGGGCAGTCTGTTTTGATTTCTACTTTGAATCGTTGGATCAAAACAGACCGCCAAGATTTTCAAGGCAAGTGCTGCCCCTATAAAAAATTTGAGCAGCCCCCCTGCTTCCCAGAAACAGTACCTACCTTTTGATATTGCGTCTTTCTTTTGTTATGCTCTTTTGTTATCAGGTAGTACCCTCTATTATAAATGGTGGGGTAACAGCTTTATACTTCATTTTGTGGGGAAAAGGCCTCAAGTCATGTGGTCCTTTGAGGTATTTTTCATGATCGTTGAAACAATACAACTAGGCCATCAAAGTGTGCTTACTGTTGTTGTGTTCTTGACTCCTATTAAGTTTTTTTTGCTCCTCTTCTTGTAAATGGGAAAAGATGAAGGTCTTAGAGCCTTTCTTTCTTTTTTTTTTTTTGACAATGGAACTGAAACTTCATTATTCACACACTATGGTGGATCTGTTCCTCAAATTGTATATTGGAGTCGATAAGATCATAGAATATAACTAAAGAATGAGAAAACTAACACTGGCAAAGTTTTCCTTTTTGTTTCTCTTGTTTCTTGATTGTTCTGGACCATTAACAGATCCACCAACCGCAGTTCATATGGAGGTTCTTGTCATTGATCATGAGACTTTACTGTTTTTCCCTTTTCCTGATTAGAGTTGCATAAAATTATTATTTAGCTGATGAACTACCAGCTCGCATTGTTGATGTTATATTGCAAAATTTTAGGGCTATTATGGCAGAATATTCTGGTGCCGTCCTTGGAGTATTGTCCGCTGTGCTGTATGGGAGAAGAGGCCATGTCTGGAAAAAGGTTTATCTTCATAGTTTAATATCCTCAAGCTAATCCATGAACTTGACCTTTTGGGTTTTCAATCTGGAGCGCATTTATCATGCCCTCATTGTTTTCTGTTGCTCTTTCTAATCAGTTCTATAATTCTTCATATTTTTAATCAGGTCGGAGGTCTCATTACAATGCTGGCATCTCTTTATTTCTTATCTCTAGGATGGGCCTCGAATTCTCACTCCCCATTTGATATCCTTCTTTTCATTGAACTAATCTTTTAAGTTTATATTGAATGTTTCTCTGGCTATGCATATTCTTTTCGCTCTTATGAATATTGTTTCCATACCTAGAGGTGGAAAGTTTTTCCCCTAAGCCATGGATGTGTGACACGTGTGAACAAAATTAATTAGACAAATGTGGGGACCATAAAATATGCATTTATCATTCATCTAAGGTCGCTCAGGAGGAAAAATCTTTTCCACCACCAGTGAATAAAATCCTAGTACTTGCTTCTGAACAATTACCAAACATTTTGGTATGATTAACTTAACATGAAAATTACTCTCTAGCAATAAACCTGAGCAAGGAGCTCAGACAGGTGAAGCTCTGGGCATGGGTGAAATGGTAGTTCCCATCTTAGCTGGAATATTATCTGCTATAAGACGAGTAATTGCGAGGCGTGTTTCACTCAAGGTACCAATCGTTTGCGTGAACTTACATTTTGCTTTATATGCTGGTCATAAGATTTGATCACTCGTTGGTTGTGAAGATAGCTACTTATTTTCCATCTCATGAGCTAATAGCATGTATTTCTCCTCTTTAGAACCAATTGAAGAGGCGATTACATGCAATAACTATTGCTGCTGCAACTTGTTTTCTCTTTCCAGTGGCAATGTGGGACATGATTATAGTATGCCATCCCTCTGTCTCTCTTCCTTTGGGCTTCTCTATACGAGATGTTTGAGCTTATGGCTTTTCTATTTTAACTGAATGCTTCAGGGATCAACATCGGATTCCAGTATAGAGTTGCCATTTTCTGCTTGGGCTTTTATGAGCACCATTCTCTTTGGAATCATCTTGATATTCTATGTGGACATCATAGCGGAGGAGAGGTAAAGCTGAAGTTTCCAATCTGGTCACGTAATGCCTGCTAAATATTTTCAAATTTTCAATTTGTATCTTTTTTGGCTCGTGATATATAGGACATCTGATTTATCCTGTCACACATTACGCATGATATGATATTTCCTCTTCTCTGTTTTACCTAATTTTATATCTTTCCTATAACTGTTTTGATGATCATGTTCTAGTAACATATTGTGCCTAGTAGTGCATTTGCGGGTGCTCCCTTCATTTTTTGCATCTTCTGGGATTTATTTTCAAACATCGTCGTGATCTTTGAATTGACATTGTAAGCGTTTAAGTGTTCGAGTGCGACTAATTCTACTGTTTTTGCAGGCTGCGTATGGTTTTCTCTTCTCCAAGGCATTTAATGGCTGCAAGTGGATGCATCATTGTTCTAGAGATTGCATATAAGATGGATTTTTCTCTGCTGGGCTTTCTTCTCTGCTCCATATTTTTGGGCTTTGGTACATACAATCGACTTGTTTATGTAGACTTTTTTGGTAGGGTGATGAGCGTAATGCTCTTGACAAAATAAACTATGATAAAGCATCAATTTACATAGTTGGCTATATATCCTTTTCATTTCGATATAAGACTGTTTTCAAAGTTTTCATTTGGTGAGGTTGCCGGCTTTCCAATCTTTTAGTTTTGTCCTTTATTATTTCATATGATTGGCAATAATGGACTATCATGTTAGCTGATTTTACTTACATTTATGAATTTATATTCTACAGGGATTTATGAAGCGACTTCATTGGACCGTGTTAGAAAAGACTCTTTGCGGAACTCAGATGTAACGAATGGAATATTTGAGGACGAAATCCAGATGGCTTCACTACCGACATAAAATATACGATATATTTTTCTTGGTTTCTTCATTAGTGGTCAGCTTCCTTTTTTATTTTATTTTTTCCATTTCTCTTGCACTCCTGTTGTAAGGTCATTTCACGGAGGTTTCTCTGCTACAATCTTTTTATTTTTGTTGCAGAGCTTATCCATGCTGGCAGCACTTTATGATTTGCACCAAATGTTAGACAAAGTTGTTCTATAGCTTGTTCGATTCTTGTTATTCAACATTGGAAAAAGCAGAAAGGATTACGCGACTTATTCCAAAAGTTCCATTGCTACTTTCAACTTACTTTGGGTATATCAAAAGTTGCAAAACATGAAGATAGTTACTAGTAATTTTGCTGTGTTAATATGTTCATATGTCTCTGAGTTGACATCAATTGTTGGGTAGTATAACCATAGGGACAAATTTGCTTTTTGATATTATTCTCTTTGTTTTGGGATTAGTTATTTCGACACAAGGGTGTTTCGTCATCCTTTGTTCTCTCTCTAGTGACTAACTGATTGTTATTTGGTCGATCAGTCCAAGTCTTGCAATTTGTTTGGATGACTACTTAATTTTGTAAATTTGGGTTTTCGTTAACGAGTATGATACCAGAAAACATATAGCAAATTAAGGGTCTATTTGGTTTCAGCTTTAAGCTGAACTATTTCAATTATTTTTCGTTTAATAGATCGCATATTTGGTTGCTCAATTTTTATGCAGAGATTTTACTATTTTGGCCTAAAAAATTAAAAATTTGCTTTTCCATCCATTTTTTTTTTCTTTGTGAAAAAAGTCAATTTTAAAATTGCTACTGAACAAACCCAAATGTAAGAATAAACCCATTAGATCCCGGCATTGGCACTTGAAAGTGAACTAAAGCCATGTGCCTGGGCGGTGAACCCAACAGATCCCGGCATTGGAACTTGAAAGTGAACTAAAGCCATGTGTCTGGGCAGGGAAAGGGGTGTCTGACTTAAACACATGGTATCGGGAGTGTGGCAAACGGTGGCTCATGGGAAAAAGAGTGTCTGACTTAAAAGACACTCAAAAAATTATAATTTTTTATATACAGCTACAAAAATATTTTTATAATTTTTTATTTAAAAATTATATTTCTATGATCCATATTTTGCTTGCTACCCCAATGCTATTTTTTTTAAGTCATTCCTCTCCGTTTGGGCGGTCCGAGTCCAGCCTAGCCTAGCACAAATCAATTACAAGATTTGAATTTAATGCCTTATAAGATCATATAGCTCCCAGCTTGGTGTGAAACCCGTAAAATCTAGAATCCAGAAACATTGAAAAGTTGATCACATATTATTTGATTATGCGAGTTGTCAACTTATAACGCACATTTAATCCCAAAGTAACATATCAATCAAATATATTTTTAAAATAATACAGTTCTTTTGAAAAAGTATAAAAATAATGCGCTTTCAGTATATTTTAATTTGATATCGCCGTCAAATTAAAACGGTTGGAAGATAGATTTTTATTAAAAAAATGCAAATATATAGTGCATTTTTAGTGCATCTCAGTATCCAAAATTTTTAAACAAAAAAAGGCAACAATTTACCGCGTTTTGAGTTGTTGTTATTCAGTCAAAAAGCGCATACTGCTAACACGCTTTCAAGTATAGAAAGTTCCAAGATTGTAATAATTGCGAAAATGGTATCTTAGGTTTAAACAAAATTCTATGCGGTCTATATAGTTGTATTTAAGCACTAATAGTTCATTCATTTTTAAAACTTGACTCATTTAGCCTACATGGTCAGCAAATACTTTGCAAATCTCATTATTAAATTTGAACATAGTATTTAAATTTGTAACTTTTATTTCCTAATTTGGAAGTAAGTGTGTGTACATATATTGACTGCTCTAAAATGTGCAGATAATAATACCCAACAAATGCACTAAAAAATAGTGTAATTTCATCGTAAAGTATCAGATTTATCAATCTCGGGGACTCATACTGATATAGGAATGTCCTAAAAAATCTCTAATACAGAATTTATTCTAAAAAATTTAATCGGTTTATTTATATTACTTTCTACTCTTAATTTTTCTTGGGTTTTTGTTGAGTTGAGTTGAAAAAATTAAACTAGCAGTAAAAAATAAAAATAAAATAACAGTATTAATTAAGATATTGCCTAAACAGGTAATCTAATTAATTAACTCTCTCTCTCTCTAATTATCCTAATTAATGAGCTCTAAAATATTGTAAATCTAAAAAATTATTGATGTATATAGTTTACCTCAACGTAGTATGTCATCGGGTGATTGCCAAACACCATAACCATCCCTAGGTGATATCTAAGGTACTCAAACAGGTTACAAATTCTAAATTTTAGACTAATTCAAATTTTAAATTAAATTTATTAAACACATACTAATCAATTAAGAGTTAGGAAGATTTCATTAATTCATCTCAATCTCCTAGGCAAGAAAAGAAACTAGTCTAGCATAATTACGATAAGCATAGTAACATATGAATAACAACTCATAAAAGAAAATACAAACATGTAAATAAAATAATTTTAAAAACTTACAAAATTGTATTAAAAATAATAAAAAAGAAGAGGACCCTCTCTCTGGTCTCCAAAGTTAGACAAGAAAAAAAATGAATGACTGATAGGAAGTTAGGGTTGGAATAAACTTTTTATGTCTCTACATTAATTACGATTACAAAAATACCTTTAATGAAATATTTCCTAATCAGATTCGGAATAAAAATAATAATATAAATCAAGTATTGCATTTTTATCTCCCGCAGTTGACTAGTTAACAGTACTACACCACTTCACAGAAAAATTCATAACTCATTGTAGAAAACTCAGAATTGAGCTCTGTTTAACTGTTGGAAAGAGCTTTCCAGCCATACCAAACTTGATACCAAAATCGACTCCAAAACTTTCCAGAAATTCAGCAAAATTCATATCTTTTGTCCCCAAAACACTTTCAACTAATGGATAATTAAATCGTTAGCTTAGTACTTCGTAAAACTCATTTCTTGATACTTTAAATCCCAAACCAACGTCCAAATATAATGCTTGTAATATTTAGCGACATAAATCCGCAGTTACCTTAAAAACACGTAATATAGAAATATGACAAGTTTTATATGTTAAATTGCTATGTAGATGACTTAAAAGCTCAATTATATGAATTTAATTTATATAATTTCATAGCCTAATCACACCCCCTACTTAAACATTGCTAGTCCCTAGCAATGCATCTATATGAAGGCATGAACCGAGTCAATAAAAACTTATTAATGAAAAAGAAAAATAAAAGAAAGCAAAATAAAACCTAACTTACTTTCGTAGGAATCACAAATGCATTTAGC
>MKEJ01082559.1:0-14994 GCA_001753735.1 Embelia ribes | reverse complement strand
ATTGACTTAAGAAAGAACAAATGGCAGCAAAGGAGGAAAGTGGAAGGCCCTAAAAAGATCGAGGAAGTGCATAGGGATGCGGCTCAAGAACGACAGGTGCAATCTGGTAGGCTAGCACGAGGTCCAGGCCCCAACTCGTCTGTCCGTAATCGGCAACCCATGGATTTTGGTTCTAGAGGGTCAAATATGTTTTCTTCTCCGAACATTCAAATGGGTGGTTATCGTGGTTTACAATCACAATCCAGAGGATATGGACTTCAGGATGTTAGGTTTGATGATAGGCATCCTTTTGAGAGTAGGACTCTCTCTGTACAGAGACCTCTTGGTGAAGAGTCGATTATGCTTGGTCCCCAAGGTGGTCTCGGTAGAGGAATGTCCATTAGAGGTCAGCCTTCTATTGCCAACATTCCTGGCAATCCCTTAGCTGAAGCACCTAGCTCGGTGGATTCAAGAAGAATGGGATCCGGTTTGAATGGTTTTGGTTCTGTATCAGATAGGCCAGCTTATGGCTCAAGAGAGGATCCAATGCCTAGGTACAATATGCCAGAGAGGTCTTATGACCAGGGTGCAATTTTGGATCGAAATATGAGTTTTGGGAATCGGGATATGAGGAATACTGATCGCACTGGTAATAGATCCCGGCCTAGTTCACCGAATGTTGGGGGCAAGGGACTTACTTCCATGAAGAATGTTTCATTGGAGAATGTATGTTCTGATGAACGTCTCAGGGAGATGTCCCTGTCAACTATCAAAGAATTCTACAGGTAAAGTTCTGTCTTGTGCTTGATTTTTATTTGCTTTTTTATTCTTACAGTCTTCTTTTTGTCAAAACATGTTTTGTGCACGTATTTTATGATTTTGTGTATCGTCTCATATATCGTATGTATTTTGAGTAGCCATTTTATAATATGAAAACACAAATATTAATTAGAGAAACATAAATATAGCATAGAAGTACAAAATAGACATAAAATAGCATAAGAACACAAATATCATATTTACGTAATATAGCATAAGAACACAAATATCATATCAACCATTGTAAATTGTTATACGTTGGGCATTTTTTTATATGAATTGTTGTCATTTAAATATTAAACAAAAGTGACCAGTAATATTAGTACAACCGAAATTACCAAAGACCTAGACCCTTTATATTAAGTGACCTTGTCCACCTTACCTTTCATGTCTGACCACTTTTCAACCCCAAATTCAATTAGGCTCAAATTTATCAATCTAAGATTCATATTAGATATCATTTTGATTTTTAGTTTCTTCAATTTAATTAGCACTGAGTTCAACCGAATAATGAATTGATTCCTCTCTTCTTCACAATAATTGATACCTAAATAAGATTGGTTGTTTGATTCAATTTTTGACATTGAAGTGTCGATTCACTTCCTTAATTGTTAATTTCTAGTTTTAGTTTTAATTTTAACTTGTAAAGCTTGGTGTATATATATCGGCGATACATGTCCGATATATGTTACATCTCATTTCGTAAAAGACAGACGTGCATCGACCGATATCCGATCAAAATAGAGACAGAGCAACGATACACATAGAAACTTTCCGAGATGCATCGTATCGTACAAACGTATCGTGTCTCGTAAGAGATCGACAATCATGGTTATATTAACTAGATGTTAAAGCAGCACCGGCCACATTGGGCAGTTCTTTTTCGAAGGTTATCCAATGTACCCAGTTTCTGCAAAAGCTTATAGAATTATAAACCATTACCCATTCCTTTATTCTTAATGATATAGCGTGTTAAACAGTTAATTTGTATGCATGCCTTACAACTGATGGGTTTCATCTCTCTTTTGCTTTTCACTAGTTTTTTCTTGTTCCAAACATTGGATTTAAGATTTTTTGTGATTTAACCTTTTCTTTCTGTAACAATGAAATTGTTGTAGATATCACAATTGAATATGCATGAGACATAGAAACTTGAACTTCTTTCTTTATATACTTGTAAACCCCTTCTTAAATATATCACGTGCTCCCCAATGGTTCCTTGAACTTTATCACACTAGCAATCAACCTCCTTAACGTTCCATACGCAAAACACTCCCTCTGATCCCTCACTTGGTAAAATCTCAATATATACTCCCATGATTAAAAACAGAGATTGGCTGTTGGATATCTAGAGACCCTAGCTTCCTCCATTTGTGTTCTCTGCCAAAGAATACTAATCAGGTAAAGTAACAGAGATGTTGTCGATATCGTTTGAGCTCAGAGATCTTTGTGACATTGCAGTTATGTTGAAGAGGTATTGTTGATGAGCTATAGGTTAAGATTGTTAGATTTTTTAGGTAGTTGTTGGCAAGAAACATTACCCATTTCCTGCGGCCTCTATATTTTTTGGAGGTTTCCCAGTGTCTTTGCTCATAGCAGTTCTCATACTATCACAATTTTTTACTCATTTTTGTGATTATGTTCTTGATATCTGCCCTGCCTGCATCTATTTTTCTGGGTTGTTTCATTATTCTGTTGGATGACTTTATTCTTTTCTTCTTTCCAGTGCTAAAGATGAGAAGGAAGTTGCTCTTCGTGTAAAAGAATTGAATGCCCCTAGTTTCTTCCCAGCAATGATCTCTCTTTGGATTTCTGATTCTTTCGAGAGGAAGGATATGGATAGAGATAGCTTGGCCATTCTACTAACCAACCTGTCGAAATCTCGGGATTCACTTTTAAATCACGATCATCTAATCAAAGGGTAAGATGATTATATAGTTGTAGATGTGTGAAGTGAATTAAAATCCATTTCCCTTTTCTGTTTGACCCGGCAATGCCATATTTATTTTGTTCAGGTTTGAGTCGGTTCTTTCTACCTTGGAAGATGCTGTAACTGACGCACCAAAAGCAGGCGAGTTCCTTGGTCGGATCTTTGCGAAAATTGTAGTTGAAGATGTGATTCCTTTTCCGGAAATTGGGCAACTGATTTACGATGGTGGGATAGAACATGGAAGTCTTGTGGAGGTTGGCCTAGCAGCTGAAGTAGTTGGGACCATTTTGGAAATTGTTGAGTCGGAGAAAGGCGAATCCTTCTTAAATGAGATTCGTACAAACTCGGAGTCAAAGCTAGAAAGGTTCCGACCGCCAAATTCAAATAAACCATTGAGATTAGGTAAGTTTATTTAGAGAATAGAGATGCTCATTGTACCTAGTTTAGGTTAAATTTATGGTTAGTGCTTCTTCTAGGAGTACTATTTTTTCAATTCGAAAAAAGTACTTTTCTGTGGGGGTGGGTGGGGTTTATTACATATGTGGGGATGGTTCTTCATGTGAATTATATTATTTCTTTAGCATTAACTGAAAAAGGTTCTTTGGGCATCAGATTACAGGGCTCCTATTTCCTGAAAGTCATGCTATCGAACTGGAAATTCATACAAAAAATACAATAATGATGCGGCTGTGGTGTTATAGTAATAACACAGTACCGGAAATACCTGTCGCATCATTTGGTATCGATCCTGTATGAATATCTGGTTTTATAAGACAATATCCACTTAATGCTTGGATTTGTGCTTTGTTTTGTCTATTTCAAAATGGGTAATACAAGACATTATTAATCATCTTCAAATGTCTATTGTTAGCTAAAACGCCATTCCATGTTAAATATTCAACCTTTTGCTTTTTCACGGGTTGAAAGCTGTGCAAAATCCGTATAGAATGGTATCATCGACATTGGTTAAATGATGGTCCCTATTGATGGTGGTTGTGTGAAGTGAGATGGTATTTTGTCTCTCATTGTCAAAGAGAACATAGGTCATACTTGGTTGCATCACATTCCCATGAATTTTTCTAGCAAAATGAAATGCAAGACAGCACATTGATATTCTGATACCCTCTCCTTGCTCAACAGAGCACATTAATATTCTAATACCCTCTCCTTGCTCAACAGACTCCTCTTTTAATATATACTCCAATGAGTGCTTAGATTACAATTATGCATATTTGGGACAATTGTTATGAATCAAATTCCTAGTGCTAATAAATTTATAAAGTAAATCAATCACAAAAAAGTTTATAAAACTTTGTACCTACATCATAATCAACATATAATGTTTGCAACAGAATGTATTCCGCTCCCCTCAACAGGGAAAAAACTAGGGAAAAAAAAAAAAAGAAATTAAGAATGCCAGGCCTCGAACGATCATGCAGGAAGAGGGAAATAGATAAGTTAAGCACCATCTCAGTAAACTTGAGCAGATCTGTCTTGAATTGCAAGCATGGACAATGATAAGCTTGATAAATGAAAAATTACAATGAGAACGGTTTTGTATACACATCGAATGGCTGACATGCAGTCAACTGCGGTTCCTGCCATGAAGAAAAAACAAAAACACATGAAAAGAAGAGCAAGTCATTGAAAACATTCATTCGCATTTCTCAGGTACAACACAGAGACAATTGGAGCCAGAAATCGAAAAAATTTTTTTACTGGGTTTTCTAAAATTATGGGGCAAGCTGTAACCTCTTACCAAACCTTTGGCTCCGCCACTCAAACATACATGTTATCATGAATGCATATACCCTGCAAAATATGTAATTTATCGACGGAGCAATTGCAATCAATATGTTGAGGGCCACCGTAACCTTCCCAAAAGTAGAAAAGGGGTGTTGTGAATTCATGGTTCTTTAGAATCAACCAAGAAATGGGATTTCCTGGTTATTCTCAATCTCCTTTTTAGATAAACTCAAAAGATAGACTCATCATGGCAGGGCAATATTAATTTTCCATCTCGCTATATGATCAGCCTGCCAAATTTAACTTAACACGACTATATATAAGCTCAAACTCCCAAAAGAATGTGATTTGAGTTAAAATAGTCAGACCTAATCAGAAAACCATATGATGAAACGAGTGATCAAAAAAGTCATTTATGAGCAATTCAGCATGCACAGAGACTAGGAAAACCCAACACGTAAGATATATCAGGGTAAATTATGAGATTGACTAGCATTATCTTACACGCAATGAAACAGGCAGACACACTTGCTAGATGAAAGATCAAGTCATTGCTATGAGATGGACTAGCAATGAGCTGCACCCGAGGGTGTAGGTCATTGGGGGCTAATTTTTATAATTCCAAGCTGAGATCTAAGGAAATTATGTATCAACAAAAGCAAATTAAGTTGAGGAAGCAACGCCAACTGCCCTTGGTCAAACTACGAAATGTTAAACTGGTGTCTATTATGGTATTTAAGCAACTAATATTAATTAGCAAAACATGAAAATAAGAAGAAATAGAGATTACCTGTCTTAAACCACCACTCAAACTTCCTCCTGTCACAAGCATGGTGAGAACAGAGGTTACCATGCCACCCCCAAGGTCATTGTTTCCTACATTTCGGAGGGCAGCGCGCATAGAACTAAGTACGCTCCCATACGTAGTGGCGTGCCCACGCTCAATGGCTTGGATGAAACAAAAAGTCATCGCACCAGTTGAAGTGATTTTAGAGAGTGCCTGTTGCGTATACATGGGAAGAGTTAAAGTTAGCTTGTATATTTCCCTATATATAGAGGATGAAATGCTTTCGGGTATCGAAAACTTAATTTCTTAAGTGAAAAATCACTTACAGATGTATCAGCAGATGTTTGGTCGTCATCACAACCACTAAAAGAAATAACTTCACCCCCATTTGTTCCTTTCCAGATACCTGATCGAGGGCGATGATCCTCCCACACATACTGCCCGCTCCTGTTTTTGAAATTGAAAATACATTATTAACTGAGCAAAGATGTAGTTGAAAGTAAACCTGACTTGTGTATCTGAAGGAAAAAGAAAAATGACTCGTGTTACAGACAATTAGAGATGAAGTTTACTGGGTTTCTGCAGCAAAAACAGTTGCAAGTCGAATATAGCTTGACGTGCATGTGGGAAACACAAATTTGTACTATGTCGAGGAGGGAAAAAGGAGGAGCTAATGAAAGACTCCCATTATAGTAAAATCAAATTGAGAAACAGTTGCCCCACAATGGATGTAAGATAATTGTAAAAGAAGAATGAAAGTATTATCACATAAGTATGTAAAAAGAAATGGTGTTCGAGGAAAGGAAATTTTGGAATCAAATACATGGTGTGAATCTAACACATGTAATTCATAGTAGTAGATTAACTAAAAATAATCCATCACAACAACTGGGCTAATTTGAGTATCCAGAATAGTTTAAATATTGTAATCTAGAACTCACCTGCTCATTCTGCAAAGGAACGGTAAATCGAGCACGGTCCCACTATGACAAGCATCTATTATGGCGTGGAGCTTAACGCCATGGGGAAGAGGCCTAACAATTGTAGCATTAATTTCATCATCAACAAGCATGCCCTGAGTTTCGAAGTCCAGAGGACATAAAGTTTCATCATAACCATCTACTTCATCACCGTTATAATCCCTTTGCCGTGAACCATGACCAGAAAAATGAAACAACAAGGAGTCTCCCGGTTGGCAGCCTTGTAAAAGCCAAAATAACGCCATTCTCATATTTTGTTTAGTTGGAAGCCTATGGGGATCAGTTTCTTCCTCTGTCCATGTGAAAAAATATAATAAGTAAACTGATACATGTTTTATGACAAAGTATACAAATGGTTCAAAACATCATAAAAAAGGCCTTTCTACTTGAACAGAATAACTCGAGACTTGTTCAACATTTAAATTAGATGGGAAGCAAGAATTCTCCAATCTAAGAAACCTTCAAGTTTTAACAAATTGAATTCATCCAAAGATTTCATGCTATAGCTTAGTTACAGAGGAAGTAAGGAGCTCAACATAAGTATGCAAATAATTGATAATATTTTAGGGTTCTGCAGTAGCATCTTTTTTCTTCAGGTCGGACACAATTGAAAGTTGAAACGTTGTCTAATAATAGTGTAATTAAATATGCACTTGTAACCAAATGGGAATACTAGCTATTTGTCGAAAGGAAGATAAGTTTCCTTAAACCTAGTAATATAGCATTTGAAGGCAACTCTAGAAGAGAAGGTCCCTATAAGTGAAAACAGGAGCATGATTTAGTTACCAGATTGTAGAGAAACATAAAAACCTTTATTCAATCAACTACAATAAGAATGGGAAGAAAGCAGCAGAAATAGCCGTACGAGAAAGTAATTGTCCCAACTATCTTGATTAGAAAACAAGAAGCTTATGTCCTCTCATATAACTGTGAAAAGCTATTGGATCTGCTCAATCTGAGGAACCGAGCAAAGCTTTAACATTTAATATTCTTAAACTCAAAACATTCCATAAAAAAAAAAAAGAATTTACATAACATTTTCTTTCTCCGGCTTACGAGTGGAGATACTACTCAAAAAGCAAAATCCCACAGCAGTTCTTTCTATTTGTTATTAATTCAGCCGGATCAGTCTTTCTTCACTTATTAATATATTGGTATTATTGGGCTATACCGCTTCACTTAATCTCTCTTTCCCAATATTCATTCTTAAAACTCACACCGAAACATCTAAGCTGTCACAATGCTACCCAAACCCTAGCACACAAAACATTAGGTGATAGATTATAATCACAGGCCAATACAATACCTAACTACAATTCGATCAATATCTAACCTACAGAAACCAATATAACACACACACACACACACACACACATGTATTTTACATAAATATCAAACTACACCCAAAAAAACAAAATTGATGATCACAGGACAATTCAACGGCATTTAGATTAGCTACAGAATGCCAAAAAAATTTCAGAACCACATGTACATGTGTGGAGAAACATATTGCATAAAAATTCAACAGATATTTAATCGAAACACAGAAGCATATCACGTTGGGTTAACGTGAATCTTCCTACGGCACTCATTCCAATTTAAGGCAACTTGCTCATGTATTTTTCTAACAAATTTCTGTATTACTTGCATCCACCTACCTTTCCTTTTGTTTCCAATTCTCTGTTTCTAACTTATTCACTCATAAGCCAACTTATAACAAGTTGAAATCACCTTACTCTATTACATCTAATTCTCAATTGAAGCCACTCCAAATTTCTTCATGTTTAATCGTACATTTCCTAATCTTCCCATACATCCAACTCATATGCATCTCTGCTAAACTAATAGGACTTGTTTGATTGCGGCTTTGAAGCTCCAACTTTTCTACTTTTTCGCTTAAAAACTAAAGTGGATGCCAAACTGGGCTTTCAGCTGATTTGTCCTAAATATAAGCATCCACTTTTTTCCCTTGGACAGAAAAAGCAACCTTTTTTTTTGCTAAACAGCGGCAAACAAACGAACCCTAAAAAACACAAATACACACACGCACATACATATGTGCCAAAAAACCAAATTCATACATGAATTTAGACATAGCTTATACCTGTGAGCATGAGAATGGAAGCTTCTGGAAACTGAAACTTGTTAATAAGCATATACTTCATACACTTTGCATCATTAATACACCCCTTGAGCTCGTGCCTCGAGCACCTGTATGATATCCCGCATATCACCGCCCTCTTCTTCCCGTGCGCCGACGGCGGCGGCACCGGCGGAGCGTGGCCGTACGGCGACGGTGGAGGAGGCGCGTGGGAGGCGGCTGGGGCGATCGGAGCGGCGCGTGGGTCGGCTATGTGGGTGACGGCTTGGCATATGGCGCAGCGGATGGATGGGGCCCCCGGAGGCAACTGCAGCGGCGTGCGGCAGCCGGAGCAGTTGACGAGCATCATGTTGTGATACATGATTATGTATATATATATATATATATATATATATGTATGTATGTATGTATGTAAAGGAGTTGAATTAGGGAGGGTTTGGAGGAGTTAGGTTGGATGGACGCGGAGAGAGAGGGAGAGAGAGAGAGAGAGAGAGAGAGAGATGGGGACGCCGGGACTTATGTAGGGATCAAAACAATTTGTCAGCATAAATCAATGCAACTCATATCAAATTGTATCTAATCAAATAAATTAGAGTGTTATAATATAGGATTAAACCGTATCGATTCAGGATAAATATGGAATTGGCCTGAATCGGATTTGGTTTGATTTGAATCGATTTTTTACCAAATGCCAAATAAAATGCATAATAAAAAAAATTATATTACAATATTCTTTTAGCTATTCCAGTATCAAAAAATCAACATAAAAAAAAAAAAACAAACAAACATCAAACATCAAAACACGATTCTAGTTCTAAATTAATAGAATAAACATTTGATTGTTATAATATATCATTAACAGGATAAATTTTAAATTATTTTCTAAAAAAATTCCTAATAAAATATATTTTTATCAAAAAAATATATTATTATCATAATGATAATAGCACTACCAGAATAAAACTACAATAAAATTATAAAAATCAAATCTAAATTATTAGAATAAAGTCTCAATGAAATTAACAACTTCAGAAAAATTAGCAAGTATAATAAAATTAGTAGAAAATATCACATTATGATCATATATAAATTAGCAAATATGACATTTGCTATGAAACTATATTTTTTTTTCCAAAAATTTATATAAATCACATTATTAACAAAATAAAACCTAATAAAATTATCAAAATAAAACTATAATAAAATTAATATATTATTTTCAGAATAAAAAATTTTACATTGATGAATGGTGATTATCAAAATAAAGCTATAACCTTGTAGGAATGACATTTTTTTTTGTGTGTATGAGAGGAAGAGGGACGGGGATAGAGAGTAAACTTTTTTTTTTATTTTTGTGTGAGAGAGATACATACTGGTTCGGTGCACCGATTTAATGTCCAGTCCTATTCATTATCATGTTAAATATTGTCTTTGGTATTTTGGTGAGATCAAATTATTTGCAAGCATTCGCTAACACTTTTTGTTTTTATATTTTTTTTTTTGCAGTGAAGTGATTTATTATTGTTTAAAAAAAATTTGAAGGAAAATCATACCAATTATATCATAAATTCAAATTCAAAATATACTGTTCGAATTTTATAAACATATTAAGTAAATTGCACTAGATAAAATATGGACCGTTTTCATGATCATTATTATAGTTGAATATGATATATTTTTTTTCATAAGATTTTGTAAATTGAAATGTAATTTTTTTATTTCTATGTCGAGGAAATAACCAAGGAAATGTAAGTACCATTCTTACAAACCCTAATCATGCATTGTGTGAAAAATGAGGCTTCTCATTATTTTTTTCTTACTGGCAAACGTTGACATACTTGGCAAGTGAATTTACAAAAAGTTTTTATTAAATAAAATATTATATATTAACATAAGAGATAAAATTAAAAAATTATTTTAGATATTTTTTATTAAAAATAAAAAGGTTGTGAATATTATCGAATAAGATACCATACTAACATAAATAGTTGACTACAAAACAAATCACTATATACATTTTATTACCATATTGCACTTTTCACTCATTATAAAAAAAGAAAAAAAAAAAATTATTCAAATTATATTGTGTATATATAAGGCACTATTGTTTTCTTATTTTCTTTTATATAAGAATTTTTTTTATATTATTTATGTAATATAAGACAAATTCTATTGTAACTAAAAATTAATATTTAATTATAATATACATGAGTAAAATATCTTATGTATTTTTATGAAGTATATTGAGATTAAAGAATAAAAATGTGATGACAATTAATTTTAAAAAATTAATCACTAGAAGATGTAATGAGATTATTTTGATACTTATTCTCTTTAATAGGTGTTGATAATATAAATGTATAAAAAATAATTAATTGACATTTTGATCAAATAATCTTGGAGCTAAGATTGGATTTATAAGTTTTGTGCTTGTGAAATATATTCATTTCTTTGTGCAGTTGTATAATCAATTGAGACTATCCTGTTTATATAGGCACTAGATGGACATCACGTGTGTTCCACGTGATATTTTTTAAGATACTAAGTGGTGAGTATATGTGTTGCATGTCATATTTTAATATAAGGTTTTATTTTTTAAAAATAATATTATTTCTTCAAATGCTTTATCTATTTACCGAGTTAAACCCTGATAGTGATATTTGTTATTGACATTTAGTATAAATTTACTTTTCTCATAAATTTGTGGGGAAAAAATTGGATCTTAATTACTCATTAGTTATCATAATTTAAATCATATTTTCAATTTATCTCTAAATGATAGAAAAATCTTATTATAATCCATGAAATCAATTATTGTACTCAAAATTTGAAAGTTTAAAAATCAAATATAAAAAATACTTATCATAAAAAAAAAACAAATTTTGTTACAAAGATACAAATTAAATAAATTGTAGGACCGCTATTATAACATAAATAGCCAACGATTCTACAACTATTATGATATTTCATAAAGAATAATATTTTTTTATTTACTTTTACTTGTCCTCTGCCATAACTTACAATTACCAAGTTTCATATCTCTCATAATCAACCAAGTTGAGTTTTATTTTTCAAATTATGATTGTAGCATTTGCAATTATCATACTTGCACATCGAAAATCGATAATTCTAGTTCCATATAAAATTTTGTACAATTAATCAACAATTTATGTAAATAAATAAAAAACATGAATAACCCATTAGATAAAATTTATAATTCTAAAACTCATTTACAATTATACAACGTTATTATAAGATCACTATATCTCATTAATATAAAAGTTGAATTTTTCTCTCATTTACTTTCGCTCTAGTTGCGACACGTGAATAGATAGTTTATTTAGCTAGCTCCTGCAAATTGTTTCGATACATATAATCACGTCAATATATTCATAAATATAATATAATCTAATCTACTATAATATTTTTCAAAATCTAACTAATTTAGTATCTTAATCTTTTTACATAAATATATGCATTAACTGTTCTGATGTTTAAGAGAAAATCAAGGACCCTCCAATGAGACATATCAAATTATCACTATTTATTTTTGAAAAATACGCCAACTCCATATTTATCAAATAAAAAAATAATTAAAATCTATAAGAGAGACATATATATATATATATATATATATTACTTAATCGGGACATAATTTATTAAAAAATATTAACATAATAGAATTGCTCTAAATATTTTTAAATATAAAACGATAAAGAATTAATTAAATTTAAAATTAATTCAAAATTTTAGTTTTGTTTTCCTAAAAACAATTTTTTTTTTTGTTCAATGCATTGAAAATATTTTATTAAACTTTTTTTATCTCATACTCTTAAAATGTTATTATGTCATAAACTAGTTAAGAAAAATATAAACTAATAATTTACATTTTCATACAACTCGTACAACTTGTAGACTGCATGCTAGTAATAATATAACAAAAAATAAGTATACAAATTTTTTAAATCAAGAAAAATTTTAAATATATTAAATTAGTCTAAAAGTAATCTCAAACATTTTATCCTATTGTAATAGTGACAGTCAAGTCATGATACTAATGAGCCTAATTCCTTATGGCAATCTAATTTTGATATTGAAATTGGATCAAATAATCCATTATATATTCATTTTGAACAACTCATTATTTGCCTTTTAAGTTAAACTCTTAATAATACTTATAGTAATTGTTATTCAATTATACTTAAAAGGTGGAAGTTACATGCGCGTAAGAATTTATAGAATGTTCCAATTAAAATTAGTTAATTTTGAGAGTGAAATTTTAACTTTTATCATTTTTTTTATGATCATTAAAATTGTAGTCCTTATTTTTAATTTAATGTACTTTATAAGTTATGAAAATATATAAAGTAATCAATATGTTATTTATTTTGGTTTGAATTTGTCATTGTATGATCATTTATGTTTATATTGTCTCATATTTTAAGCACTTTAATACTCTTATGAAGTGAAAAAATCATAAAAGGACCAAATATGTCACTTTTACTTAAAATTTGGGAACCAAAAATATCTCATATTTGCAAAAAAATTGGGGATTATTACTGCTTTGCGGTAAAATTTAGGGATCATAAAAAAAAATTCTTAGAATTATGGGGGCGCATTTGTGTAATTCATTTTTGTGGTGGTCAACCATAACAATAACACTGCCATGTGAGGGTGGGGCATGTTGCAAAGATTCATCTACTTGGAGCCAAGTGTACAAAATGAATATTTATAGGGCTGAAATTTTATACGTATTTCTTGAGAATTTTTTTTATATGTTAATGTATTATATTCAATTTATGTGAATATCAAAATAATATTTTAACGACCATAGATCCACAACAATCTATGCAACGCATTCTAAATCACTAAAAAATATATAAAAGCTCAATCTATATTAATATTAGATACATATCTCTCTGACAAAGTGTATTATTCGACCAAACCCCATTTCTGGCTTTAATGCACAAAATTAAATACCGGTATAACTTGCCAAAATAAGAACTAGCTAGCTACTAGGTTTTAAAACTAGGGTTAATTAGTCTCACACTTTTCTGACCCGGCGTTACAAAATAGGACGATACAAAATGCATTGATTTAAGGCCGTCTAGTAAACACTAACCGACTAGATTAAAACTAGGGCTAGTTCTAGTCTACCGATTAATTAGCCTTGCCAAATTGTGTGCTTTAGTTATTTCTATAATTATTCCAATGGAATATATGTTGAGTTGTTTGGAATGGATTACATGATTGGTCACAGTCATGCTTGTTAAACTGTTTCGATGAGGAATTCTAAATTGGTCTGCGTGCTTACGAAAGCCGAGCTAGTCATGATTGTGAATTAGTTGCGTGTAAGCACCAATTAGGAATGGTTCGATGATAAAGAAGCTATTGCAACTAGCATTTGCCTCAATTCACTCAATTGTGTAATATCGATGTTTGCCGTGGCTGCTGACACAAAGTTTATTGATTATTACTTCGTAGATATCATCATTGTTTATTATCAGCAAAAAAAAAAATTCAGAAATCATGGATTTATCTCGATGTGACATAACTGCATCATGTTTTCGCCATTGTGAAAAGTTCCCCACTGGTGCATCCCCTAGTTGTTCGGGCCCTGGATCAGTCTCAGTGTGACCAATCATCCTCTTAAACCAACTAGTAATCACCACTTGATAAACTATATTGTTTCACCAACTATTTGATCAAACACGAGCCCTTTGTGAATAAGATTACTCTTTTTGCTTGGGACTGTCCAACCGAATACAAATAAATATCAGAACGAATAATATATATATAAAATTTCTATCATTTTCATTCGAAGATGAAAAATCAAATTATCCATGTACTTATTCCTTTCTCATACGTAATGCCATTACTTATTTCAACTGTTGCCACGTGGCCCAAATGGATATTGATATTATGGTTACATATCTCTCTGACAAATAGTCTTTCTTTGACCCAAACCCATGTCTCACTTAAATGAGCAAAATTGAATACCGTTATATACATTCCCAAAATAAGAAGTAGCTAGCTACTAGGGTTTGTTACACTCTACCCCTTTATGGCTACGTTAGTTACACTCTACCACGGTCATATAACCCCACTCATTTTCTATATAAGAACTAATTTTCTTATAGTTTATAAGAATTATTGTGTTTTCAGAACAAATTATTATAAATTGAGAACAATTTACTACAAGTATTTATAATTTATTTGTAATTAAGATTAGTTGCAATAAATTGTCATTGGTTTAATGTAATTTTATTCTTAAAATACAGTAATTCCGTACGAAAAAATTCATGTATATTTCAAGTGAAAAAGTTTCTTGTATTGAGAGCAAATCCGTGTTATAGACGTGGTTTGAGTCATTAACCTTGGTGCTAATATTTTATAGTTCCCTTATTTCTTAATTAGTTAAAATGAGTATTTTATTAGTAACTACTTTGCGTTATTATCATCAAATATAGCTTTTCATATTCTCAACAGAGTGCATATTATGTTGAAAATAATTCATTACATCTAATGCATATTAACTAATTTTTCTTAGTCCGTTTGGGAAAAACTACTAATATAAATTTTCTTAGTCCGTATGAGAAAAACCACTGTGTTAAAAACAAGATTGGACCGGCCGGTTCAACCGGAAACCGGT
>MKEJ01082545.1:0-11746 GCA_001753735.1 Embelia ribes | reverse complement strand
AATTTTAATTTTTATTTTAAATATATAAATAAAATTTTTTTTTTTATTTATTTAATTTTTTTTTTTTTTTTTTTTTTTTATAATTATGTAGTTGGCTCAAATATTTAATGCACTTATGTGTTGTGTCTAAAAACCAGAAACTTTAGTATCATATTATTATCTCTTTTGTTATTCACTTTTTATTTTTTTTTCTCATTTATGGGAGAAATAATTACATATTGCATGCTATTTTTGCATTTTAATTTTGACTTAATGAAACTATTTTTGGCTAAAGATAACACTAAATTGTATCAAGTATATGAATATATTTTAGAAAAAGTATAACTAACACCAATAGACGAGTCATATTATGTAAGTTAATACACTATCAGATTTGCTTCTGTAAAATGTTAATAGTTCTATCTGTTAAAATTTATATTTTCTATTTTTTTCACTAATTGAAACCCGTTTATTCCATATGCAAAATTGGTGGGCAGATGATCAGGACCATAAAACCGGACCCGGGTAGAGAGTCTTGCGATGTTACAAGGGTATTAGGGGAAAAAGCAAAAGGTCTCTCGAAAATTCCAGAAATACATTATCGAATTTCTCTATTACCACGTCAATTTGACCAACCAAACACTGCCACGTGTACGGATCTAACAAAGCATATTGCATTGTCTGGACGAGGGTGGATTACATTATGGTCTCCATAGTTTAGAATAAGTTCTGTTTGGTCCTCGTAGTTTCTATTGAAACATATGTAGTCCTAAATTTTGAAACGTATCAGTTACTCGGTCCGCATACTTTTATTACAAGTAACAGAGTTGTTCACTTTTATAGTATTTTCCGAACTATATTGAGCATCTTAAATGGTGAAAACAGATTTGCAAGGTAATAGATTACAAAGACTAATTTAACCATGTTAGAGCAATTGATTTTTATGATTTAAAATAGCTTTATCTCCATAATAAGACCAACTATGTTTGTTTTTCTAATTCTGAGACATCACTTTTACAATTTAAACTATCGGGACCAATTAGAATTTTTATTGAAAGTACAAGGTATCATTCATGTAATTAACCCTCTTGTCGATACCAAAAAAATATATATAAACTTATGCGGTTGAGATCATTTTAAGTAAGGAATTCGATGCCCATTGGAAGGAAAAAACATTATCTCTTTTGTGAGGCTAATTTTAAAAAGAATAAATATATAATATCTTAATTATTAATGTAAAAGATTTTTATTTTTGCATCTAAAGTTAGGATTTCTTCTCCATACAAGAAACTTTTTTCTTTTAGTATACATAAATTCTTTTGTACAGAATTATTGTATTTTCATGACCATATTACTATAAATTAAGAATAATTTGTTATAATTAATATTAATTAAAAATACTAATATTAAGTTATTCTCAATTTATAATAATTTCACCGAATTTGAGAGCATTAACACGGAATTTCTATATTAGCAGAAATTGCGAAATAATTAACCAACTTCAAATAAAGAA
The DNA here is from genome assembly GCA_001753735.1 of Embelia ribes. Classification (NCBI taxonomy): domain Eukaryota; kingdom Viridiplantae; phylum Streptophyta; class Magnoliopsida; order Ericales; family Primulaceae; genus Embelia; species Embelia ribes. The sequence goes on along the minus strand of MKEJ01082545.1, from coordinate 10,254 downwards.
CACGTTGAGACCATAAACCACAAAATAGTCTAGTCAAAATCAATTTTAATAATCGGAAATAAACAAAAAAGCAACAAATTAATTGGGAATAATATGAGAAGAGACAACAAAAATACCAAGTTCCAATCATGTGGTATTTACTGCATAACAAAGTTCAAAGGCAAGCGCAATTATACCATTGATCAAAGGTTCGGCGATAACTACATTTTTCAAACGAACAGAAAAAGAAATTAATGATGCAGCGCTCGATTTAAACATTTAAAAAATGAACGCATGTGACACCAATCGTAATGACCATTAACGAATTGCATGTGCCGTAAACCAAAAAATTAAATAAATTAAAAAATCATCTTGTAATCTGTAAAAATCAAAACTCTATATTGTAAGTTTTAGAAAGAAGCCGACCATGATACCAAGAAGTCCAACCACGAGCGAGAATACGAGGGAAAATCCAGAGTCGCTTTTCCTGTTCCTTCGTCGTTTCAGCATCTCCTGTAAAAAAAAAATTTTTAAAAATGTCTGCCTGTGCATGAAAGGAATGACATAGATGACTCATAAAGTTGTAATATATCTTTTCCTCATTTAGAAAAAACACTTCTCTTTGTATTCCTATTTTGTATTTCATTACCATTATGTCTCATTTACAGAAATGTTTTTATGAAAGGAACGGAATTAACTCACCAATTCCTGCTGAAGTTGACGCGTTTGCCTAACAACTGAATCCCTTTCTTCCTTGAGGCGTTGCAAAGCCTGATTCTGCACTTAAAGATGGAAAAGGTTAATTCTGAACATTTCATACCACAACTGTTGTGAAACTTAACCTTACCACTGAGAAATATGCTTCATTTGAAGAAATCATTAACTTGAGGACAACAACGATCCGACATACGATAAAGATAAGCATGTATATTGTATGAAGTCATTCTCTTCGGCAATGTATGAATTGTACGTATCATTCAAAACATTTCCCAACATCAAATTCAGGACAACGGATATGACATCACCCCTGAGATAATAAGATGCACATGCTCAACAAGCAATGTTTTCAACATTATGAAATTGTTGCGGGTAAATAACTGATCCAATTTTAGGGACTTAGAAACATGATGATAAGAAAAGGCTCTTGATTCATGCCTCCAGTTTGAGCCAAGACAAATGAGTACTCGCTGAAGGCCTACTTTGGAACAATGGAAATGATGGAATACTTATCCGCGTAGTTGAAGGTGAGTAAGATCTAGAAGATTGACTTGAAATATAACTCTTTACCAGTTTACTCATAGATAAAGACTGTTCTTTAACATCTTTACCAAAAAAAGAAAAAAAGTTCCTCAATACACATTAGCAAACTTAGGCTACCATCGTAGTGGGTATCTGCATTAAAATCCCATTGACAAAAGCAATTAATTAAGACCCAAAGAAGTTCTAAGTGAATTTTGACGAGGCAATGCAAAATCTCCACCACATGAATTCAAATGGTCAATGAACAGAAGCACTCACCGAGCTGTTATCAAAACTTTGTTTGAAGCTTTTCAAGGCTTCATCTTCTGAGTTTCCAGTTGCTTTGGGAGATAGATAGATAACCCGCAGCTTGCATTCCTCTACTGTTTTTCCATTGTCTTTATTAAACTACACAAAGCATCATTTTTCACTCAAAATGAGAAAGTATTCAAAATTTATCTAAAACGAAGAAAACGACAGTACAAGAAAAATAATTTATTTTCATAAACCAGATTGGCATAAATTATAAGTCCACCAACAAAAAGCAAGTGACAAAATCTTACGGTATCTTGCGGGAGCTCATCAACATCAGCATGTGAAGCCACAATGGTGCTCTGCAGAAGAAACTTATCTTTGCATTGCATATCCGCAGGGTATTCTTTTTGAGCTTGGAGGGTGACTACAAATACAGTAGCGACAGAAACAAGCTTCAGAAACATGCAATAAACGATGGTATAAATGATAGTGGAATTATATTACAGATTAGAAAAACCATTGGCACAGAAAGCCCAAAAAAAGAAAAAAGGACTGTGAACCATGAGATCCAACTTCCGGTGATTTCCGACAACTAAAGAAACCTTTTTTCTGGATTCTTAAATGACATTAGATTTATTTTATTGAAAATGAAAATATATTACACGTGTTCCTGAAAAAAATAGGTAAGTGTACATGGGCCTAATAGGACTTAATGAAGCTGATTTGCATTTGGAATTGGTAAGCCTGACCTTCTTAGAATGACCATCACATGAAAAGAGAAAAGGAGAAACAGATACAGGCTAGTAGCAGGTTTAATCCACATTCATAATCACAAATAATAAGCTGACAACATCTCTTTTATCATGGAAGATATGCCGACCTGTTTGGCATAGTAAATTGTGATGACTAACTACATAGCTAATTTAGTATAGGTGCATTTCAAAGCAGTGGCTATTAAAGCCAATCTGTCTGTATAGTGATGTGGCCATGTAGCTAACCTTACATATCACAGACTCAAACAGCTAACTTTTTAGGTCCCTTACTCCCTTCTTGGACTTAGTATGGTAGTACCTCAAACATGTAAATTCTGCTGCATCTACATAAAGTAATAAATAGAAAGATAGCAGTCCCATATACCATTCCCTAAGAAAAATCACCAAAAAAAAAGTATTACTTCTGATGACATTTGAGTCCCATGGCTGTATGACACTTGTGTTCGGCCGTACAAAGTATTTCTTTGGTGAGGTTGTTTTGACCTAAAAGAAAATCAAAACACGCAAAAATATATCAGTAACATTCAACAAAGTGGGTTTAATGACACTTCTTCTTTAAGATTAATAATTAATTTTAAATAATCTGGAGACAATACCTTGAAGGCAACATTCTGTTCTGTAATATTCGTAACTTTAAGATCACAAAAGCTTTGCTTCTCCAGCTCAACTGATCACAGGAAAACATGTACATAGGCTATAAGAGCTGTCTAAAACCACCCGATTAGAAATAAACAAATGATGAGAAATTCAGAACTAGCACAAGAACCCCCGTGAGAGTAAAAAGAACTCAACATATACTTTAAACCGAATGACACAAGTAGTTAAAAAAATCTCAAGCATTTGTGTGAAAGCAAAACCCATGTCCTTTAAGAACAACATTAGGTTCCAGCTTTTGTTAGTTTATATAACTATTTTTGAGTGTTGACCACAAAAGGTTCATCTGCAACTGCTCCTCATCTTTCTGATGAGTTGAACTAGTCTAATTTCGGTCACATACAATTAAATTCCATTAGATGAATCTTTATGTACAATTTCATAATAACAATTGAAACCTCTTAAGCATTCCTCCATCTTTTATGAACCCCTCTATTCTTCTTTTTTCCCGTCTTGTGAGGGGGACAAAAAACCTTTTCAATTCCTTTACAGAATTATCAATTTGAACAATCAAATTTACTCATCATGCAATGGACATGGCCGCAATCATTATAAACTAAGTTTTATTTTTGTCTACCACCTACTTGTTACAGCACTCTTGCTTATGTCAAGAGACTTGATTTATTTAACTGAATACATTATTAAGAATCATATACCCCTTTTCATATTAAAAAAAAAAAAAAACTAGGTTCCATTAAGCAATGAAACTAAACATTATTTAATTTATCTTAAGTTCCAATGGTAAGCTAAATCCACATTCAATTTAGATCAACTAAATTCATATAATCGTGCCAAAACAATTTATCCTTAAGTAAAGACCATTTCGCCAATAGCCATACAATATATTGGAGAATAATAAAATAATTAAAAAGTTGCCCCTCTAGCTGCTTATAGCTAGAGCTCTTAGAATTGGTAACTTAGGGCTTGTTTGATTGCATCTTATAAGCTTGAGCTCTTCTGTTTTTTTCTTAAAAGCTGGACTGTTTTTGTCTACTCTACTTTTAACTTGAGTTAATTTGTTATTTGTCCTGAACAACCTGGAAGTTTTGAGCTGGATGAGTCCCGCTTTTTTCTTAGTAAAAAATAAGTTGGCTTATTCATTCAAAAGCTGCAACCAAACATACCTCTCTGAGCTTTTAGTTTTATGAAATGATGCTGACGAGTAGTACTGTCATTTCCAGTGTTTGCCTATAACCATTGACGTGGGAACAAATAATGAGAGTTTATTGAACGATGAATTTTACATTGGACTCAAACAGAAGAGAGCAACTGGACAGGTTTTAATTCTCTTTGTCCCTAATAATTTTCCTTGCAAAGCTCTTGCTGCAATGTTCAAAGTTTCTCTTATCTTTTTCCTCAATAGGAATATGCCGAACTTTTACACGAGTTTATGGCCGCAGTCAAGCATATCTACGGGGAGAAAGTTCTCATCCAAGTTAGTACAATTTCACTTCCGTCTTTGTTGTAAATGCTTTTATGATTGTTTATTCTTTAAATGGTTTTTAACTAACTGGTTTGATAAATATTGCTCAGTTCGAAGACTTCGCAAACCATAACGCCTTTGACCTGCTTGAAAATTATGGCAGCACACATCTCGTATTCAATGATGACATACAGGTAAACTATAAATGAGTTGCAGGATTTTGAGGCCCTTTCCTTTTCTACGGTTGGATTTGGGAACTTATATTAGTATTCATAATGTTTGTTATACACGTGATCATTAGGGGACAGCATCAGTGGTCCTTGCCGGTCTTATTGCCTCATTGAAGTTAGTAGGGGGAACCTTAGCAGAGCACACGTTCCTATTTCTCGGAGCAGGAGAGGTATTGCATCTGTCGGATTGCCATTTTCATAAATTTTTTTAGTAAGTTGTTAAATATAAAAAGTTTGATTTCCTTGAGAAATTGAATAAAACAATAGGACTGCTTATTTATTTATTTTGTATAGTTATTTTAGGATATATCTCTTGATTGATGCAGGCTGGCACTGGGATTGCAGAGCTTATAGCTCTTGAGATATCGAAACAGGTTACACTATCATATTGTCTTTTCCCTCTTTTCAAGTATTTCTTTCATTTGCTTGCAATAAGATTCGGGAAAAAATATGTAATTCATTTATCCAATTTTTTTCGCAGACTGGAGCCCCATTAGAAGAAACGCGGAAGAAGATATGGCTTGTTGATTCCAAGGTAATAGAGGCACTAGTATACATATTGCCTTAATCTTTTTCCATTATTTTCACTGCTTTATCTAAAGGTATTCCCTTGTCATTCTTAGGGGTTGATTGTCAGTTGTCGCAAGGACAAACTTCAACATTTTAAGAAGCCGTGGGCTCATGAACATGAACCTGTTAGAGATCTTGTTGACGCTGTTAAGGTACAAACCCCTCGTCCATCTAATATATATCTTCTAACTATGAAACAAATATGTATATGCATATATTGCTGTGTGCATGTATTATTTTAAAGACACGAGATAATTTTTCCTTTTCCTTTCCTTTTGTGTTGATAATTTTTTTGGATCAGTTCATGGTTTGATTACCGATTAATCCTTATACTTTGGCAGGCGATCAAGCCAACGGTGTTAATAGGATCTTCTGGAGCAGGAAAAACGTTTACTAAAGAAGTAGTCGAGGCTATGACATCATTCAATGAGGTTTTGCCTCTTTTTCTTCTTCTTAATTGTTACCGTTCTTGTAATCTCGGACACCTTTCTGTTAATTTGTTGGTTGAAAAAATCAGTGTTCAATATGAATTTTAAATTTGTTTTGATTTGCATACAGAAACCCGTTATTCTTGCCCTCTCGAATCCGACCTCACAATCTGAATGTACAGCCGAAGAAGCTTATTCATGGAGCAAGGTAATATCATTGTAAAATTTGTATGTTCGGGTTTCTATCAAAATATTGTATTATGGTAAATTTAATTCAAGAATGACTTCTGTTCATTATAATGATTTCTCTTCCGATTCATTGCCTTTAGGGTTGTGCCATCTTTGCTAGCGGTAGCCCGTTTGGCCCCATTGAATATGAAGGGAAAACTTATTTGTCCGGTCAGGTAAAGATTTCTAAATTTTGTTTCTAGTCCAGATTATTATTTATTAGAACTTGGGTATTTACATGCATATTGCATTTTTTGTTTTTATTTAGGCAAACAACGCGTACATCTTCCCGGGTTTGGGTCTGGGTTTGATAATTTCTGGCGCTATCCGTGTTCACAATGACATGCTTCTTGCAGCCTGTAAGTTCACTGAAATTTCACCTTTTTTTCACTCTTTCCTTATCCTTAGTGATGTAAACAAGATAACACAATTCAAGCTCGAGCATTTTGACCATTTTCATAGTCTTATATTTCAAATATGCAAAATATTATCGTGTCTATCAATGACTCCTTTCGTCTTATTTGATCAAATTTTAAATGCTTAAAAAGTACAATCAAATTTGTTTAGGAAGACGAAATTAAACGAGTTCCTATATTTTTGTGGTAGTTAACATTCTCTTCTGGGATATTTTTTTCGGGAACAGCGGAGGCTTTAGCAACTCAAGTGACCGAGGAAAACTTAGATAACGGGCTAATTTATCCACCATTTGCTAACATCAGAAAGATCTCAGCTCACATTGCTGCCAAGGTGGCTGCTAAAGCCTATGAGCTTGGTGAGACTCTCCATCACTTCTGCAGAAATAAATGAACAATATATTGGGTTGTTTGGGTTGCTGCTTATTTAGGCCAAAGCAAAAAATAAGTTTTGCTTAGAAGTTGTCCATCCAAACGATGTCCGGACAACTTTTAAGCAAAAAAACTGAAAAGCTAAAGCTTATAAGTTACAACCAAACAAGCCATATATGGGCATAAATACAAATTACCATGTTACATAGATATAAAACATCTTCTTTCCTGAGCAGGTTTGGCTACTCATTTTCCTCAACCCGAAAATCTGGTTGCATATGCTGAGAGCTGTATGTACACCCCTAACTATCGAACTTACCGGTGAAGGACAGAAGAGCTCGTTTATTTTTAATTATAATTGTTCAAACTCCCATAAAGCAATGTTGTTGTCAATTTTTATTTCATTCTATTATTTTTTTTTACCCATGAAAAATGTAATGTCCCATTCTTTCCCCTGTACTAGTTCAACATAGGTTTTATTCTTGATGGGTAGACTATGCTATTCAGGTGAGTAGTTTTTATACCTATAGCTTGAGAAAATGTGCTGTAATGCTAAATACATGCATCTTTTGTTTGTTTGTTTTTTTTTTGGAAGTTAAAATTTATTATAAATAAAAAAATATGGATACAAGGAACATTCCCCAGATGTTTTTACGCTCAATACACCACAACGCGATTAGCCTAAACACAGTAAATACATAAATAAAAGTAAAATGCTAGGTTAGAAATACACAAAAAAGCACCAACAGCCAAACCAAATAAATTGCCTCATCAATAGAACATATGCACAAGTTCTATTGTCGAAGAAAGATATCTAATCTATTCCGCCAATGGTTTAAACTCACTATAGTAATTTGGAATCTACTACTTGACATATAAGCCAAAAGGTAGAATAAATAATAAAGCATTGTCACTGAATTATCTACACTGGCGAAAAGAATATCGGTGGATTCGCCACCAGATTAAATAACGGCTATCAACCCTAATATTTGAATGCAGGAGTTAAAGAGAAGGGAATTCGATTGAAAAGAAGAAAAAATCAAATATCCACACATGAATGTTACAAGTGAACTAAGGCGAAATGTTGGTGAGGCAATAGTGAACTCCTACAACTTGTATAAGTTCCAAATCAAACCAAGCGATTGTTATCCTAAACCAACACACCATACGATATCCAATGGTTGATCACCCTTTTCCGATTTGACTCGACCAAAATTTCAAAGTCATTCACATCATAATCCATGGCTTTCGCTCCACTCGACCTCGCTAGAGTTAGATGGTGAGGATTTGCAATGAATGATTAGGGTTAATCATGTAGTAACATTCAAGCCATAGAGAGTGAGAGTCATCCTCAACAAGCAGTCAGATCCAAACATAGAGCAACCGACATAGACTCACCCAGCCCAGCAAAAGCCATTAGATCAGAGATGCTCCACTACGACAGGTCCTAACCAAGAGCCAAGTCAGAGCCCTGGGAAGCGTTGGAGGCTTGCCCCTCTCTTTAAAAGATGGTTTGTCATCAGCTTATAAATCGACTCCAATAGATAGTCTCACCAAGCCCAGCAAAAAAATCGAAATGATGGGATTTATAAGCTACAGCCAAAGAAGCCATGAATACAAATTATCATATTACATTGATATAAAACATCTTCTTTCCTGAACAAGTTTGGCTACTCATTTTCCTCAACCAGAAAATCTAGTTGCATACGCTGAAAGCCGTATGTACATCCCGAATTATCGAACTTACCAGTGAAGGACAGAATAGCTCTTTTTTGTTTTTTTAATTATTATTGTTAAAACTTGCATAAAGCAATGTTGTTGCCAATTTTTTTTTCATTCCCTTACTTTTTTTTCTACCCTTGAAAAATGTAATGTCTCATTCTTTCCCCGTAGATTTTATTCATGGTGGGTAGTACGGGTGTAAATAAGTAGAGACACTCAATAGTAGCTAATTATGGACTCAGGCTCGGTTTGTCAAGTAAAAGAGTCAAAATTTAATGCTCGTTTATCTAAAGAGCCAGGCTTGAGCTATATATAGCTCGACTGGTTAGCTCTATAGTTAAACTCCTTTATTATATGTGTGTGTATATCTATATACTAGGGGTGTCAAATGGCCCGCGGGATGTTGGCGGCTCATGGCCCGCCTATTTATAAATAGATGGGCCAAGGGCTAACAGTTTTAAAATTTTGAGCTCGTGGGCCCATCGGCTAAACCCGTTTAAAAGTCCGCAAGCCAAGCCAAAAATCCCGTTAGGGCCTGTTTTAATATATAGTATTATTAAACATATATATTATGAACATTTCTATTTTTACATGTTTCTTATCCTTAATTTTATATAATTTAAAATTTACCAATATAAAAAAATTAATTTTCTTTGAACATCTTCAATTTTATTTTAAAGATAAATGATTTTTTTTTTTTAAAATTAACATTTGAAATAAATCATTAATCCTTGAAAAAAACTTAACCTCAATTAAAAAAAACATTAAACATAAATTTTCAAATATCTTTAATTTTTTAAAAAGAACCTTAACTTAAATGTCCAGGGAAAAAAAAACATAACATTAACTTCTAAAGAATTTAGACTCATATTTATTTATTTTTTAATTAAAAAATTTAAAGTCACGGGCCGTGTAACACCCTCAAACCAACTCTAATTAAATACGTAATTTTAAACTTTTTTGTAAAAATTTTGGGTTTTTTTTTTAAATATAACTGAAAACATAACTCATCGCGTATCCATAGTTGATTCAATGGTGTTAAACTACCAATTACCACAACCCAATGTAATAGATAATAATGCAGAAAATTACAAAAAAAGATAGCCACTTACCAAAAAAGCCCGTCAACTGTATATATATGTACTGGAAAATTTGGACAACATCTTTACATATGTACAACATAATCAATCTATAACTATATACACTAACAAACCCTACAGTATAAATACTATAACATATACAACCCGCATGTCAACATCTACGATATAATATAGTACAATCGAATACTTCGTCTGCAATACAAAAGAAAAACCTACTACAGCTATCTAAAAAAAGTAATATAATAGTATCATGTGACAATACTTTGAAACTCAATATAAGTTGAATTGTTACACACAAATAGTATCGTCACACCTCCTTTAGCTCATCTTTACCTCTGCGTCCTCTGTAATGCCCATGTATATATGTACGGACAAAATAGACGAGTCAGACACTATTATGCTATAAATGCAAATACAATAATATGCTCAATAATTAGCTAGAATGATATAACATTCTACTATCACAATAATAAACATAAAATGTTAATTATCATATTTACAGGCAATCGATCGTAGTTATCGGGGAAAGCGTGAGTCGATCTAGTGATTCACTCTAAACATAACTCGAATATAATATCAAAAAATGAATTGTAAAGCATTTCAAAAGGATATGTGCTCGCCCCAACTCAGTCGCCACTCAATCTTAGGTATACTCAGTGTAGCCTAAAAGTCCGTACCTTCACTAGGGTTTATACACATATCTCAAGAAACTCGATAATCAAAACCCAATCAGTAAGTCTCATCTCCGAGGAGTCGGGAAACAACTCATTTCAAATCCATGCAAAATACACGTTACTTTGACACTGTAACCTCACAAATTCCCTGGTCTAAATAAATAAGACAGGAAAATTGAAGAAACAATTTAATT
>MKEJ01082538.1:0-16525 GCA_001753735.1 Embelia ribes | reverse complement strand
TGGATCAGACAAGTTAAATCAAACACTTTCTTGATATTAAACTAAAAGCCCTTAAGATAAGACGAGTTAAATTTATTAAGATCAAGTTGCAAGAGTCTCAAGATATTAAGAAAAGTCAAAATACATTAACTCGAGAACAAATCGTCAAACGCTAGAGTAAAAGTCAACAAAATCAAGTTCAAGTTGAAGAGAATAATGAAAGTATTTTATTTTTTGTAATTAGAAATTACAGATAATGTATTCACTGAAATTTAAATGAATAAAATTATAGCATTTTTTTATTTTTTTTTATTATTTAAATTAAGAAATTTGTGCGTGACAAAGACAATCCTAAACTGGTTTCCAGGCTTAAACTGATGGTATTATTATTCGAACATTGCTTTTATTTTCCCAGCTAAAAACTGCGGCCTATTTGGAAAAGTAATGTTATATATGATCCATTTTTTTATTGTTTGCTCTATGAAACATTGGACGGATTGATTTCAATGATTGATTATGTTTTCCATTATTGGTTATAGGAACATTTCAAAAAAAAAAACTACATTACCATTTACCATCCATGTTTATTTATATTTTATTATAGAAAAATAATAGTGTCATTCCAAAAATCTAATTGAACTTTTTTATCTGCTACCATGGTTAAGATAATTTTGAAATGTGATAATTTCTTAGGTATATTGCATCGATTACTGTAATTAAAATTCTCTTAATCATATCAGCCATTAAAAAATTCCAATAAAAATTTTGAATAATAATATTATTACCTTTTTTCATAACATTTTTTAAAATTTAACCATGAATCCTTGATTCAAAATTAATTTTGAAATAAGCTTGGAGTTATTACCCTTGTAATTAATTAAATTAAATTAAATACCATAAATAAATATAAAATTCATAGATCCACATACAGAGTTACCTCTCTGTCTCTCTCTTTGTATTTCTTTCTCAACAAACGCCCAGAGTTGGTGAATAGATACATACATGCATACATATACACAATCAACACACACGCTCTCAGAGAGAGATCGAGAGAGAGACTGACAGAGACGTGATTGAATCTTGAAGCAAACGGGGAAGACGACCTCTGTCCTATCTTGCTTCAGATCTATGCTTCCCCTCTCTCTCTAGGGTTCTCTCTCTTCTTCTTCTTTATTAATTATCACTCTCTATCTCCATTATCTCTCTTCTCATTTCCCAACAGCTTCTGCTGATCTGATTTCAGATTTCGGTTTCGGAATCAGTTTTGGTTTCGAAAATGGCGGTGTTTGGGCCTGTTACCCCGGGGCAGGTAGTGCTTCTGTTAGATCGTGGATTGTAGCTACTAGTTCATATCTTTTAATTTTATTTCTAGCCTATGAGCAATGAGGAATATAGCTTTGAAAGATTGAATGTTCATCTACTCCATGTATGTGAATTTTTTTTGTTGGGTGCAGGCCAATTATGATGTTAGACTTGTACTTGAGTTAATTAAAACATAATAGCCAGCTAAATTTGGTTTACTCATTTGTAATATTTTATATTGGGATAAACCTGCGAGTTTGCTAGGCGAGATTATAGCCTCCAAAATAAACTTTGTAAAAATCCATCCAACATCTTATTTCCAGCGTAAATTTTTTATGTAGCTGTAGCACCCCATAAAAAAAAAAAAAAATTATGACCTTTAGCCCTCATAAAAAATTTTCTATTGAGTCACAAAATGCAAAAATATAATTGCACATTACACAATTAAACAACTACAATCAATGTTTCCATCTGTTCCTACGTCTTTGTTTTCTTTTTCTCTTTTTACCATCCTGTCTCCTATCTTTCTCTCCCTCCTTGATTTGTTCTATCTTTCTCTCTCTTAAATTCTCAATATTCAACGCATTGTTCCATAATGCAATGGAAAGGACATATAAGTTTGGTAGGGGGCTATAGCGCACCCCCTCCCCTCTCTAATTTAAAAAATCCACCGAATATCTTATTTCTTATTGTAAAATTTATTTTACACCCCCCTACCCGTAGCCTCCCCTAAAAAATAATTTTACGACCTTTAGCCCCATAGGCCCCCTGCCCCCTACGGCATCCAATTGTCTGCCCCTGCATGGTGCAAGTGAAAGATCAAATAGGTAAGATTTTTACATGCAAATAAAGTTCTGAATTTTATCCATTTCAATTGTTTTTATTTGTACTTTAGTTGAATTCCACGTGCATCATGTATGTCATTATGCTAGTACTAATAATGGCCATGGCAGGGAACACGTATGAAAAGGATATTTGACAAGGAAAAGCAATTATGGGAAGACGTTGAAGCAAAACAAGATTTTGGACTAAGTATTACATGTGGACGGAGTTATGAACAAAATTAGATCATAACTTCTTTATTAGAAACAAATGAAGAATCTATGTTGTCGTTGTAAAAGAATTTATGAACATGTAATTTGCTTATGGGAACTAAAAGCTAATTAAGAGAGCGAATAAAGCACTGCGAATGTCGGCACAATTAATCACCCAATCATTGCACATTACACTTTCTTGACATTAAATACAAGGAAATTAAACTAACAATTCACCTAATAAATGGGGCATTGGATGAAGCTTCCAAAAGAAAAAATTTTGGAATTTGGACTAAGTATTACACTTTGATGGGATTATGAACAGAATTAGATCATAACTTGTGTATTAGAAACAAACAAAGGCCCTATCCTGTCACTGCAGAATAACTTATCAACATGTGATTTGCATAAGGTTACTTAAAGCTAATTAAGAGAGGGAATCAAGCACTGCGACTCTCGGCACAATAATCACCCAATCACTGCACATTACACATTCTTGCCATTAAATGAAGGAAGTTAAACCTAAAATTTCTCTAACAAATGGGGTTACATGTGAACGAATTAGATCATAACCATAGCAGATTTTGTGTTAATGTTATATGCCAAAAGGCAAATTACTAGCTAATAAAGATACAGAATCAAGCACTGTGACTATCGGCACAATCAATTACCAGATCATTGCACATTACACATTCTGAACACTTAACGCAAGGAAGTTAAAATGATACTAAAGTCAATCCCACTCTAATAGCTCTGGATAAATCAAATACGTGTATGAGCTTTTGTTCGTAAAATTTGTGAAAAAACTAATCCAATGGGGACGAATTATAATTATTTTGTACCAACCTGAGATTCCTCTAATAAATTGTTGGGTATTGCATAAAGCTTCCAAATATAAAGCAGTAAACACATTACACATGATACAACAAAAAAAGACTACAACTTTTGATACCGAAAAATCTATAGCTTCACATCTCATACATTTTTAATGCCCGTTTATCGTTTCCATAGCGTACCCATTTCTATTTTCAAAATCTGCAATAATGGTGAGAACACAGTTGCTCCAACAAATTATAGGGTATAATATAACAGAAAAAACTATAAATTAGATACCGAATTCCTTCCCTCTTTTTTTTTTATTTTAATTTTAAAAGGACGAAATTGAATAAAGGGGCATGATGAATGAAGATACCAGAGACGAGGTCTCGGGGAGAGATAGCCATTGATCGAAGAGCTTCTCCACCATGTAAGGGTTAGCTTTCAGAGCCAACGGAGACACCTCCGCCAGCTGCAGTTGCTCCACGTCGAGACGGCTCACATCTCCGTATCCACCGCCGCCGCTCATATCCAAATCCATCGCCGGAGAAAATCTAAAGTTTCATTCGAAAATGAGAGTGAAATTTGCAATGGAACCCTTTCAGATCCTCATATGAATGAATCGCAGAGAGAGAAATCGGAAAATTGAGTTGGTACGAGATGAGATAGAGAGAGAAAGAGAGATTCAGGACGTCGAAACCCTGGCCCGGTCTGAGAGGAGGAGAGAGAGAGAGAGAGAGAGAGATTTGGGAGAGAAAGGAATTATGTGGCGGCTAAATCATTTTAATCAAATCTTTAATTTTTTCTATTTGCCATTATTAAGCCTATATTTGATGCATTTATTTCTAGTGACAAATTGAAATGCAAAGGTTATCATGATTTATGAATGCAGTAACATTTTATATTTCTTTCACAATTTTCAGTTATAATTCTTTGCATCAAACGGAACGTAAAATTTTTCCACTTGTCATTTGAAATCCTATGACATACTAGGAATATAACATATAAAGCAAGGATAAGATTCATCAAAATGAAAACAAATGCAAATTAAATTAATCCTTTCAATACCCCCCATACAACTTGTTTGATCACAAACTCAAATATTATACTTAATCAAAGTAGGAGTCGTCGGGTAAAGCTGGTTATTTACTCGGAGCAAAGAGGTTCAAGGATTACATTACAAGTGATAATATCAAAGATCAACCTCGACAAACCACTTCGTCATGAAATTCGATGGCATGTTCTAGAGGTTCATCTTTGCCCAACCCATTAATGGAAATATTGTAAGTTACAATGATAGGGGACGAGAAATCTGTGTTATGAATGAGATGACCTTATCTACTTCATCCCAATACTAGGAGCTAAAAAGAGAATGGAGGAGAATGCTCTACATTACAGCGTTCAGCTCCATCCCACGTGACCGATAATAATGGTATTCCCACGACCTCCTTTCTATACAGAAGGCTAGTTCATTCATCTGCAGAATGATCATTTTGCGGTCATCATGTAGAGGATATCTCGCATTTCCTACTGCATCATCCAACTTTTATTTTCCACTCCATATGTGGGAAGCTAGAAATAGTTACCTATTCCAACACAAAACATTTCAGTTCCCTACTTTCCTACGGATAATTTTACAATTTTGGATCACTCAACTTCCAATCTTTGCAAATCTACTTGCATAATCTTGCAAATAAATTTCATTCAAAACACACAAGGGAAGCGCATGGGGCAATATTCTACGAGCTCATAGATTTCTCATCGTGGAAAATAAAGAATAGCACATCGTTTCTTTTTTTATCTACAACCTTTTGACACTTTCTGCATCTCGCCAAATATTTTAGAACACAGTGTGCCATATACACACATTTGAACACAGTAAAGTTTTTTTTCTGCGGGATTTAGAGATTCTTGTCTTTTGCTCCACTAAATGACGAGTAAAATTTAAGATTCTAAGATGAAATTATCGGATAGTTAAAACTGCTACAAATCACAAAATCATGGAAGTTTTATTAAATTAAGGAGTTGATAATCATGAAAGGAAATGATTTATATTCCACGGTTCTTTCAACATTAGCTGCTCACTTGTTGGACTTCTTCAAGAATTTTCCTTTCTTATGAGAATGGTTCTGCGCAAACGACAACAAGGGTCACAGAAAGAGAGAGCCATGTAAGTGAGAGTCGTACAATTTCAGAGAACAAAAAATATCAAAGAAATTTTACAGGTAAAAATCACCTTTTGTCTTTCCAAAGCTTCAAGATCTGTCCTCTCTTTCCAGTTGCTCTTCCGCAATTTGATAGGACGATTTCCAACATATTTACCTGAAACAAATATAATCTCTATGATTGGCGCAAAATGCTCTCACCTAAATAGAACAACAAAACCATATTTCTTTTATAGCTAAAACGACTAACATTTATTGGGAGGAAGATAATCCTATTTTCTATATTAATCGGTTCAGGAGGAGCTTATATCAAGATTGACTGATTTGAGCTTCTCATGCCTATCACTAAAATCTCAAACATAGCTCTAGGGTAAAAGAACACAAGAGTAATAGGGAAAAGGTAAGATGAGGAATGTCTATCGCAGTGATTGATGAGGAATATCCAACACGATGACTGAAATAGACCTTACCACTCATTTCTTTTATTGCTGCAGCAAGATCTGTAGGATTCGCAAAACTGACAAATCCATAACCCTTTGTTTTTCCAGTACGCTTATCTCTGATGACCTGTGACCACAAAATAATGCATGTGCATATTTTAAATAAACTTCCTGTCATATTTAATAAACAACACACAAAAAAAATCTCATAATAAGCATGTCGGAGAAAAGATGGCCTCACTAAGACGCATTGGATTAATCACAAAACGAAGCATTAAAAAAAAGATTATAACATGACGCATGTATATCGTACAAGCCATTGATTTGCTTGAAGAGTTGAAGTTGATCAACTCACTACCAAAACCAAGCAAGAAACAGACATGAATGGATATAACCAAACAACTCGAAGTAAATTAGTAAGCTGCAAGTTCAAAACAAAAGTATTATCTAGGAGGGATTTAACCACAGATTTCAGTTGTTTTGACCCCAAAGATCCATCTAAAATTTTAACAATGTTAACCGGATCGATCTCAAAAGTTTAACAAAGTGGGACTAGTACGCCAACATTACAAAACCAACATGCCGATGACAAGCAGAAGACTGGATCAATTGGACGATGTAATTCATAACTTAAACTAGGGAAACCAGGAGGGAGTGGAGAAAGAAATAAATTCGCATCACAGCAGAGTAAAGATGACCAAACATTTGAAATTTTACTTAAAAACTGTTCATAAACTACGAAAAGCAATTTTTACCAGATATGCACACCCAACTAAGTGACATCCTTTGGAACGCCCATCCACCTCATCATGTCATTGTGACCTATTTTAAAAACGGAAGGAGCACAAAGAAGATCTTAAGTTACCGGCAGATGCACTTTAACATTACAATACAATAAGCCAACTTATAAGGCCTTTAGACCCTTCATTACCCTCCAAGTTTTGGTATTCCTTCTTTCCCTTCTCAAGATTCTGAACGAGATGATATTCTAACCATCATTAATATGAAATTACCCCAATATAGTTACACAGTCCATTGAACTACTAATATGATTTCTACCATGTAGTGTTTTCCTAACAAAACATGTCTAATGGAAGGTTTCACTCAGCAATGTCAGAATCCTACCATAAAAAAATATGAGAAACTTCAAAGCTCCACGCACTTCACATAAGCATCTGAAGAAGATACACTAAAGCTCAAAGACACTGACATAAAAAAAAATTCATCAAAGTTGCTACACAGGGCAACTGGTGCAGTTTCAACTGAACTTACCCTAGCCATGTTATAAGAAGGAAATCGTGAAAACGCCTTGGAGAGAACATCATCATTCACCTCATTTCCAAGATCACCACAGAATATACGAAAATCATCTGCAACAATGGATTCAATTAGATCAATAAGAGAGAAAATTAGAAAACAACATTTCTAGCAGGCCACATTACGAGAAGAAAAATTAGAAGTGCGAGGTTCATGTTACATTAAGATAAAGGTATCAAAAGCAAGAACTAAAATTACAATAGATCAATGAATTTGACTCTAGAAATGACATAAAAATCAACACGAGCAACATAATCAAGTAACATAATAAGATAAAGATTACTAACACAGACTTGAATAACAGTTATCAATAAGCAGACATGCAATTCTAGGATAGAACACTAGCATATACAATAGCCAAGGCGTTAAAAGGTCCTCACCCCCACCATAGTGGCAAATAGCACTTGAAATAAGCATTGTTAGCTTAAAATCGAAACAAACAGAAGAAGAATGATCAAGCCATCTCAAGAGCTAAATGCCACAGCGGTGGCATGGTGGGTCAAAGAGTTAAACATGTTTTCAGTTAAACTTGACACAGTAGTAGCACCAAATAAGTTGAATTAAAGATGAAGAAAAGAACGTTACTTTCTGGCCACTCTGCAAGAGTTGGGTCCTCCCAATTTTGTCCAGCAGCTTTTCTTGGTATTGCTTTCTTTTTGGTCTCAGCTTTGTGCTCAATCTCACTGCTCGCAAGAGCAGCTTTAACAATTTCCAGAGCTTCTGGCCTGATAGCCTGGGCATCCCTTTGAAATAACTGTTGGGCCTGCAAAAAGAAAAGAAATACACTAAGACAGTGATCTGCAAACAAAACTGACTCAAAATAGTGACTTATTGAAGTAGTGAATCAACCATTTAAATAGAAAAGCTTTGTTTTACCAGAAAGTCATTCAAGTAAAAACACTATGTATCATGTATTAACAGTATTGTTAACATGCATTGATAAGTACTTAAAATGAGAACAAGCCCGGTATCAATTTACATTTAATACTATTCAAAGAAATCATTTTTAAATTAACGAAAAAACAAAGAAGCGAGTAGTTTACCTAACCTGGTTTGCACACATACAGCAAATCAATCACCGTACCAACCTCCTAAACTACTACTACAGCACATATAGTGCAACTTCTGAGACAACATGCATCAAAGAAAAAACTCAAACTAGATAGTTGATTTGAGTTGGCAAATCTTAAAGTCGAGTGTGCATTTATAAATGTATTGCATACACGGGAACCTAATTACCTTCTACTTTTTTCTCATCTGGTCCTTTTTTCTTAATCATGATGCAAACAGACGATCAGAAAAGGAACTTTGCTAATACAGTAAATTTCACCGTTTTAATGACTATTACACTAGGGAGTGGACACAGGTCAGGCTCGACCCAAGATTGCTCGACTCAAGCTCAACTCAAGAACCAAACAAGTTGAGTTTAAGTATAGCATTATACTTAACACGAGTTTGAGTGGAGTACAAGTGTTAAGACTGCTCGGCTGGTTAAACCAGCAAATAGCTTTTTATTTTTATTTTTATATATGGACGTATAAAAAGTTTTAGATAAAAAAGAGTTGCAAGGTTTGAATCCTAAACCTCTTGCAAGGAGGCTAAGACTGTATCCACTAGAAGAAGTAATTTTTTGTGTTAGTTTTAAGTATTGTGAAAAAAAGTCCTACAAAAAAAAAAGATTGAGCTTGGCTCAAGTCCAGCTCAAGTAAGAACAATTTTAGTTGAGTAGAGTTCGAGCTTATATTAAAACTAAAACTAGAGTCCAGCTCGAGTAGGCTTCTTTCAAATCAAGTCGAATTCAAGTATGATTAATAGTAGACTAGGCTTGTTTCCACCCCTATGCTACACAACTCAAAAAATAAGGGGAAATAAATAGCGAACCTGATAATCAAGTTACGCATTTGAAAATAACCAGAATCATGTCCAAATTTGTATTTCTTATCAATTTGTTATCATAGTTGTGAATCTTCTGGTATGCAACTAACTAGTTCTGGTTGAAAAAGGCCAGATTCATCCAAACTAATTACAAAAAGTTACAAATATAAACGTATCGACATAGTTCCTGAATGCAATCAATTCACACTCCCACCAGTCAGTCTATAGGGGCCTCTATCTAATTTTTAAACCTTAATTTTAGGGGAGGTACATATCAATACATCTCATAATATTCCAATCCCCCAAGGATTTTCCACAATGATCCCTTTGAACAACAAAGTCACTATTCTTCCAAATACTTCTCGAATTTAGGAGATTTTTTGTGGGGGGCATCCTCTACAGTCTACATTCCAGCCTCTGTTTTAGAATTTGAGTTTTAGGGATTAAAATTTAGAGGCACAGAAATCGTTATCCTGCGGGTGTGCCCTAATTACAAAAAAGATATCAATAGGAGACATGCCAACAATCGGAGGCAGGGATGCTAGAATCCCTTGGCCTCCAAAATTTCTATAGCAATTATATATAAAATTTGGAATTTTTTTAATAATTTCTACTATGCGGCCCCAAATTCAATCAATTCATAAGATCGATACAATCACGTGATAATGAATAAAAAAGAAAAATAAGAAACCGGAGATTCGAAGAGATGGGGATATACAGTAGCCTGGTGGTGGTGGTACTGAGGGAGAGAGTAAGCCCCGGGAATAGGAGCCGGTGCCACGTAAGACGCCGACGGAGGAGGAGCGGCCACGTAGGGCTGGTGCTGGAGGTGGAAGGGCACCGGAAAATAAGATTCGCTCGCGTACGTGAATTGGGCAGAGATGGGTGCCGTTGATGATGATGATGATGGTCCACTCGCCATTGATAACAGTTAGGTTTTCAGCTTGCCCGGATCGAGATCGAGAGAGAGAAAGAGAGAGACAGAGTGTTTTTTGAAGAGTTTGTGGGCCTATATCTGTATATATGTCGGAAATTGGGCTGGGCTTGAGTCTGGCCTGTCCGAACCATACTTTGCTAGCCCTTTAAAAAAAAATTTACTTTATTCCATCCAACTTATTTTATCATTTATAAAAAAATAATTTTTGATAAAAGATAATACAAGTTTGTAGGATTATTTCATTGTATAATGTCTCGATTTTATAGCTTCTTGCACCTTTTATGTTGTCACGTGTCTTCAATTCAGAATTTGGTCGGTCAAAGGTGCAAGAACCTGTATAGATTATCTGTCTTCTTTGTTTGCCATTTAAATAATTTGGCGTGTTCACTAAAATTAAAGTACCTAGTTGGATGAACCAACAGATATATGGGAAAATTTAGCTGGCGACACAAATAAAAACAGATCTGACAAAAAAAGACTAAGAATTTCTTAGAGTTCTGAGAAAATTTTGTTTAAATATACAAAATAATTAACTTGAAGAATAACCCAAAAGTAATTTAGAACTTAGAAGTACTATATTGAGAATTTTCATGTCCAATGAACTTAGATAGCAAGAAGCTGGGAAAAAAAATATGCTTTTAAGATGCATTATCTAAGTATTAAATCATAATTTGTAGAATTCACACAATTGATCAACAAAGTATAAATTAATTTAAGAACCATTGACATCTTTTTCTGTCCATATACATACATATATACATACATACACTTTGTATTTTGAATCAATCACAAACCATATCTTCAGGTTTATAAAATCACCTTCACTATATCATCCCAACTTGAAACTTATTCAAATTAGAAAGAAAAAGCCAGAGGATAAAAATAAAGACCGTATGCATATAAATATATATATATATATATATATATATATATAAACTTATTCATCATCGAAAAGTGTTAGACACGTCTTAGTCCTCGCCAGACCGCTGGTAGCTGTCGCGGATGCTAAGTTACACAAAGATGGAGATGACAAAGACGATGATGACATCAGGGCCAGACTACCCTCGCTCCATGTCCGTCTAATTGGATACGACACATTAGTCCCTCGCGATGAGTGCGAGCATTGGCTACTTGATCTATGCAACGCGCAACTGCAGTTACGGTGGTACGGCCTGCGCTGGATGCCCATGTCGAAACCGGAAATACAACCGTCGAAAACATTACGGAATAGTCCGTCTCCGGAGGCTCCGGCGGCCATCCTCCGACCTCCCTATCTCTCTCTCTATTGGTAGTTAGTATTAAAGCTTGTTGGTTAGGCAGTGGTGAGAGATATTTATAGACTCAAAAGGAAAAATAAATTTTAAAGACTTAAGTGTGGTCGTCATAGTGCGGTATGTGCGGCACATGTGGTCCTGTGGGCCCCACAGATTAATATAGAGAGAGGGAGAGAAAAAGAGTGAGGGGCTATATACTAGCCGTGTCAAGTGCGACACCTATTTGTGCGACCAATTTATTTGCCGACTAATTCTATTTTTATTTGGCAATTAAAAGCTTTATTGTTTTTAATTTGCAAATCAATGAATATATTGTATTGAAATTTCATATTTCAAATGTGCTATAGAAATTTCTAGACCGGTTTAATAAACTGGAAATGTAACTTATTAAATTATATCTTTATCGAAATTCATGTCGAGGTGAAAAACATGACAATTTGATTTGAAAATTATGCATTGATATAATAGTTATCAATTCATACCATTACTACTATGATCGACCTCTAAAATTTTTAAAAGTTATTACAATAACTATGTTAGTGCAACATTAATAATGATTTTTTGTTTTTATATATATAGAATTTTAACATGTTTTTCAAATAAAGTATGCGTGAATCATGTATTTACTTTTGTAAGAACTACAATATTCATTGAATTATTAAGACTTATAATTATCTAGAGCCTACAATTTAGCAATATCAGTTTAAAACACCATTTATAAGTTGCAAACCTAGGCTGGATTTGGGAGAGAGAAATGTTAACCAAGTTAGACAATCATGGTAGCGAACCTAGACAATTCTAGACCATTCTGTAATTACTATTGATTAGCAATCATTGATTTTATTTCCTTATGTACAAATGTCTATATAACCATGTACTGATGGAGAGCAATTCTATAACATTCTGTAATTACTGTTGATTAGCAATAATTGATTTTTTATCTTATGTTTCTTCTATTTTCCATCCTACCACTTATTCTCAGGCTATTCAACATTCCCATTGGCAATATAATTTTCAGGCCAAGCTCCAAGCTCTTGCTGATAATCAGACTTAGATTCTTACTCCCTTGCCCCTTGGCAAAGAATCCATAGGTTGCAAATAGGTTTTTAAGACTAAATTACATTCGGATGGGACTATGGAACGATACAACACGCGATTGGTTGCTAAAAGATATTCACAGATAGAAGGTTTAGATTACATTGATACCTTTACCCCGGTTGCTAAGATCTTTACTATTCGTTGTGTTTTAGTTATTATTGCAATGCATAATTGGCATCTCTACCAATTGGATGTCAATAACACATTTTTGTACGGGAATTTATACGAGGATGTTTATGTGGCTCTCCTGCCCGGTTATGGTCGACAGGAGGAGACCCGAGTTTGTAAATTACAAAAATCTTTATATGGCATAAAACAAGCCTCTCGTCAATGGTATGCCAAACTTTTGACAATCCTTATCTCCGCGGGTTTTAAGCAATCACATGTCGACTATTCATTATTTACATCTATACAGGGTTCATCGTCTATTGTAGTTCTCATTTATGTTGATGACTTATTGATTACAAGGAATAATCTGACAGCTATTGATTATTTGAAATCTTTTTTGGCTAACAAATTTCATTTGAAAGATCTGGAAAATTGAATTATTTCTTTGGGTTGGAGGTAGCTCAATCAAACAAGGGTATCTTTCTTAATCAATACAAGTATATCTTGGATATATACTCTCAGATACTGGGCAAACATGGTGTAGGCCTACTTCTACTCCAATAGAATAACATCTAAAACTATCCAACGAATCCGGGGAAGTTCTTGATAATCCACGTCCTTTTCGACGACTTATTGAGTGCTCAATATATCTCACCATTTCGGAGCCTGACATCTTTTTTGTTGTTAATCTCTTAAGCTAGTTTATGCACATTACTCGTGTTTCCCACATGAATGCTGCTGTACGGATTCTTTTTTATATATAAAGGGCACATCGGACCACGGTATTTTATTTCCTATTTCCAATAACTTGCGTATTACAACATGTACAGATTTTGATTGGGCAAATTGTCCTATGACTGGGTGATCAACCAGGACTTTCTTATTCACCTCTGTACTTGCCCTATTTCATAGCTTACAAAAAATTGGGGAGTTGTTTCTCAATCATCTGCTGAGGCCAAATATCATGCAATGGCTTTAACTACATGTAAGCTGACTTGGTTAAGTTACCTTCTTCGTGATCCCACTATACATTTGGATGTTCCACCTTCTCTATATTGCGATAACAACTATTCTCTCAACATTACTCACAATCGTATTTTCCACCAACGTTCTAAGCATATCAAAATCACCTTGTGCACGACAAGTCCTGTGAAGACAAAATTACTCTTTACAAAATTTCTACAACTGCACAATATGCCGACCTATTCACCAAGGCGCTCGGAGTTGATCATTTCCGTTCATTCATTCCCAAGATTAGCGTTATATCCTTACATGCTCAATCTTGAGGGGAGTGTTAGCGAACATAGACAATCATGTTAGCGAATCTAGACAATTCTAGAACATTCTGTAATTACTGTTGATTAGCCATAATTTATTTTATTTAGTTATATACAAATGTCTATATAACCATGTACAGATGGAAAGCAATCATATAGAAAAACATTATTCCTTATTGTCTTTCTCTTACTGTATTTCTAAAAAGAAATTGGAGGTGTGTTAGAAATAGGAGTGTGTGACTAACAAAAGTAGGAGAGAAATTTGGAAATGGGTCACCAAAAATTATATTTAATTTCTTTTGAAATCTAAAGATAACTTTAGAGTGAACTTGCAGAAAAGTTGCTTGCTTTTGAGTGCCCCCTTGAAATATGGTTCCAAGTTTGATATATATATATATATATATATATGTTATTAGTGAATATACGGTTCTATGTTTGTTTCTATTTTTTTTATTATTATTAATATCTCGCACGTACGATAATTCCCAACACGAACAAGGGTTCAATCTAGTAAACTTGGAGGTGTGGTCGCAAGTGCGGTACATGTGAATCGAACTCTCCACTTCAGACCTGAAATTATAAGTACCGATTATTCGATTACTAAGCCGAGAATTTCTATTCATGAACATTCGTAAAAGGAGGGTTGGTTTGGTTATACGTTTTGAGTAAAAAATATTTTTTTTTGCTTACTGAAAAAATCAAGATTAATCATGCTTACAGTTTCTAGCTCTTTTCAAACAATATAAAAATCCTCGGCTTAATAAATGAGTGGCTAATATGTGAATCAGTCTAAGCGAGAGGAATATTCAATAAATTAATGTATTTTTTTCTTTTTTCTTATTTCTTAATATTTAATTTCTCGAGATTTTGAAAACCCGCAAGGTGCATTTTTTGTCAAAATCCTCGGCTGCACTACACATACGCAAGGTGCATTTTTTTAATTATGTTTTTGATAATTAATGGTGGAGTGTGTGGGAATGGGATTTGCTCTCAATACAGTTTTTTATTGTAATATGAAAAAAAAAATTGTGCGAAATTATCGTATTTTAATTATAAAATTAATGTAAACTAAGGGAATGAACCATAATATGATGAGGTGGAGTATGGTAAGGCCCTGCCCTAATAAAGCACTAATACAAACCTTAATTGCTCTACAAAATGCATTTATTTATTTTTCATAAAAGTTGGTTATAAAAATATTTGGGTAATTATCAAAAATGCTCTCGAGAATTTTTTTTATCAATTTAATTCCAAAGTTTCATTTTTTATCAATTTCATTCCGGAGGTATCAAAAAATCATCAATTTGGTCATTTTGTCATATTTTGGACTGTTTTATCCTTCTTTTATTAAATATTTCAAGTTGCTTTGGATTAAGAATAAATAAAATAATATTAATTTTTATATATAAATTTGAATATGAGAAAATATGAAAAATATTAAATAATTACATGAGTATGTTTAATTTTTATATAATATTAAAACATAGTATACCGTAGATTGTAAATTTATTTAGTAGTAGTAAATACATAAAGAAGATAACAAGCTTCTGAAATTTGAATTTTGGTTGCATGACGTGCATATTTCAATTTTTTAAAAGATGAAAAACTAAATAGAAATAGCATTTAACCTATATCTTGGTGTTACTCTATTCCTTCACTATACTACCTGTTGTCCCTTAGGCAAACACAAGAGCGGAGTGAATTGTGTTTAAGTATAATTTAATCACTTTATGAATAAAATAAGCCTTTAAAAACTTCACGCAAGAATATTAATAAAATAAATAACAAATATGAAAATGGTTAAAAGGATAGAAATTGCAAATAGGGTTTTATAATGGTTCGACCAAACATCTGTTGATCCTCTACATCCACTCTCCTAAGCATTGCTTGAAATTCCCTTTATCAATAAAGGTTTACACCAATTGCTAGCTTCACAAATATCAGCTCATTTCTACTTGAGACAACTCCTCAAGTAATAGCCAAATTACTTCAAGTGTAATACAACTTCGGACTCTAAAACTAGAGCCAAGAAAACCTCTATTTTATATATGGAGATTAAATAATAAGGCTAGAAAAGTAGTAAGAGAGATAAGTAGAAAAATTGTTACTCAATGGGATGATTTGAACTCATTCTTGAATGTCTCTATTAATAGTGGTGTAGTAGTTTCAAGTTTATGGAAAAAGTTCTTGAAATATGGTAGTGTATCAACTATTTTTATGACCGAGCTTCTGACCATATGCTATCAACATTCTATCCGCATGCGGTCAATTGTCCATATGCTGTTGATATATTGTCTGCATGCGGTAGACCCTTCGTCCATATACGGTCGATTGCCCCATCTGTATACGGTTAATGCCCCATCCATATACTGTTAACGCCAATCAACACTAGTCAACTTTTCTATTGTTTGAACTTCTGGTTATTTTGACCCTTTAAACTTATAATTTAGCAGTTGTCAAAACATAAAAATTATAGATATTTGAATTTCCTTTTTCAAAAGATAAAGTAGACTTTCATTGGATTTACGAGTTGAGAGATATGCTTATTTTATGAAATAGTATTGGTTTTAAATGCTTGAACTATTTTGCTTTATTTTGGCTCTTTTGCACTTTGAATTAGAATTTTACTAAAATATAAAACTTATAGATATTAGAATTATCTTTCTAGACATATTTTGTAAATATCCATATGGTTTATGAGTTAGGAGATATGACCATTTTACCGAATAACTTTTCTTGAAATATGTCGTTTAGGCTTCTACTTCTTTGAGACTTTTTTTTTTTAAGTTGTGTTGTGTTTTGAGCGTGTAATAGATTTTGTACATTTACGTAAATTTACTCAAACATTAATCTCCTAATAAGCATAAATTTAAACTTTATTTTTGACTCATTTTTTATCATCA
>MKEJ01082535.1:0-12999 GCA_001753735.1 Embelia ribes | reverse complement strand
TTGATCTAGCAAACAAGATTGAATCATCAAACTCCAAGACATAGAAATGTTCAATATGTAATGGTGAACAAGAATAGCAAGATATATTTCACGTACGAATAATGCACGGATAACGAGACAAAATGAATGGTAAGAAATAAAAAAGAAAATTACCTCAAATCGAGCACAATGATTTAAGGAGTAAGAATCAATGAGTGGATTGTCCTAATTCTCCCCGATTCTTGATGATTTTAGGGTTAGAAATAAAATTTGGTGAAGTCTCCACACCTATTTCTCACTCTAATAGTCAAGTAAAGGGGTGAAAAATGGGTTCTCATGAGCTTAGAAGCTAGTTAAGCACTTTACAAAAATTACATAAATACCCTTCTCTGATAGACACTCTCTTAACTAAAAAATAACCACTGATCAACCATTTCGAGGCTCAATTCGACCCATTTACTTGTCGAATAAAATTATACTAAAAAACATGTAAGTCGTATATAATTGAAATATTTTTCTAACAAAATTTATGAGACCTTAATCGTAATTACGGTTTGGGAGATATAGCCGAAATTCTTATTAGGTATTGTAACAAATCTATTAAAACAGTTTTTAAACATTTCAAGTCACGTTTTGACCCATCTACACTTTGAAATAAATTGGGCCAAACATAAAAGTTGTAAATACATGAAATAGATTTACAACGCTATATCATGAGCTCCGATTAGATTTACGGTTTGAAAAATATATATTTTTTTACTGAAACGATATCACGGCTACGACTTAATGCAATCAACACTTAAAAATTCACCAAATCCAAATCTCGACTCCGCTACTTTACCCACTTATCCACACTACTCTAAATCACTAATACACATATTTCCAAGTCTCATTAACCATCACATCGTTCACACGGGACTTAAAATATAACACAAACAAAACAAACACCACTTCACACCAAAATAAATACATAATAATAATATTATATCGAACTATATAATATTATTAAAATGTGAAAAATTAACTCGGAATTTCTAGGACGTTACAATCAGAATCAGAAAACTCACACTAAGACCAAAGGAGAGAAAGTGGTCAATTTCCCTTTGTCAAAACAGATTGATTTGGCCTCCTCTCATCCAACGAGATCGTTCTTTTCCTCCACCACCATCTAATCTGAGTGTGCAATAGGCCTGGCGGTGAGTTGATTGGAGAGGCAGGCCGGATCAACAAAGGGAGATTTAGGGTTTCCTTTTCTCTCTCATTTCCTCACAAAAAATGATACAGAGAAGAACAGAAGAGAAAGAAGAAGAATGACATCTAATGTGCATTAGACCACATTTAGTAGAATGATAGTTTATTTGGAAATTAGATCATATCCTCTATATTTATTTGTTATCCTACATGGATGTTGCGTTACGTATACATTGTTTTATTTAAAATCAAAATGGACGGTGACGAAGAAATCGAGCCCATATATTATATATAGAAGAATTTTTTTTTTTCCAAGAGAGGTGAATAGGGGGGATGTTTGAATTTTTTTTTTTATTTTACATGTAAATTTTATGAAAATGGGGAAAAGAGGGGGAAAAGGGGGGTAAATAACATTTTTTTCATGTCAGGTTTGTGAATATTCCTATGATATCTTACATTACAATTTACCCCAATGTAATGGCACAAGTTTTACTTAACGTGAAAGAACATTCACAGCACTCTTTTTAAATCACAATTTTTTGTATTTGGTTTTCAAATGAGAAATCGTTATCCCAGAAATACTCTATATTAGTGTTTTTATATTTTAAAGTTTCTAGAAATCTCAAGAGAATCACAATAGTAAATTTATGAATGGAAAAATACATTAATTACCATTTCTCTACTAAAAAATATTTTTTTCTTCCAAAACAATAAAATCATAAGTAGGACAATAAGAAATTACATTTTCAATCTTTTCGGCATGGTATATAATTATTACAATAATTTAAAAAATTGTATAGAAAGGCTCAAATGAAACATTTCTAAATTTTTTTATTTTTATAAGAGAAATGATTTTCCACATAGCCATTTTTAAAAATTAAATGAAAAAGATTGTTGTAATTGCTCTAATGCCCTCACTTTTTTGTCTTAATTTATTTATTTTGAAACTGATAATTCAAAAAATTAGAGAAAGAATATCAAATTTTAAGAAAAATATTTATTTATACATATAATTAAAAACCTAGAGAATGGGTGCAAGGAAGTGGTTATTTTTGCATATCATTGGTATTTAATTTGGCTTTCACTAGCGCCCATGATATTTTTTTAAAGTGCAATTAACTTATATACTATTGAGAAATGGTATTAAGAAATGATAGGGGTGTTCCGAAATTTACAGAAAACTCATAGGCAAAAGGCCAATTCGGTTGCATATTAAAATATAAAAAAAAATATATATATTTTTATTTTAAGTGGAAATAATATACTTTTAAGTAATATATATATATATAAAATAATAATTAAAACTATTATGGTATGTTCGGTTAAAATTGAAAAAATAATATTTTTTTATATTGATAGTAGTGAAAAATAACTGATAGTAATATAAATTAGAAAGAAAGTATATTTTCAAAAAAAAAAACATATCAAAACTTTTATTTTTACAAATATTTTATGTCTAAAAAATATAATAATTATATTTTTAGTTGTTGCAACAAATATATATTCTCACTTCTAAAAAAAAATTAGGAAGCATTACATAAAAGAAGGCGCGTAATTTACCCAAAAAATAAGGAAAGTGCGGACGTTAACTTCATACACACACGAAGAAAAAAATGACAAGAATATGAACAGTTAACAAGAGTCAAACTGTAAGAGAGAGAGAGAGAGAGAGAGAGAGAGTACGCACCAAACCACGCAACCTTCAACACTCCATATAAGCAAACTCCATTCCTAAATACATATAACACCATACCTATATGTCGGAGAGAGCCCTTCGTCGGAGAATAACTCCGGCAACCAACCGGAGATCAAGACAGTATTCGTCTTCTCGGCGGGAAAATCCGGCGAGCCGTCGGCGATCATCGAAGCCTATCGGGATTCTGAAGAGATCAAGCTCCGATCCGACTCTGTCCATTTTTGCCGGAAACCACATCAGTTCTGGCGACGATAGCCGGAATCTGAGCGCTGGCGAAGATTTTCTGTTCCGGCCGCAGACTTGTACGGACATATTCTCTCCAGGCGAGTCGTTCACTCTTCCTTCTCCCGGTAAATTAGAGGTAATTTATTAATTTATTTATTTATTTTAAGACGACATGTCATTTTGGATTAATTTAAGTTTTTACTTTTACCACATCTCTTACTTATGCTTACCAAAATTATACACTCGCCTATACTATTATTGAATTCAATGTGTCAATCCTATTATTTAGTAGTAAAAAGGTGACATTATCACATCCTACCATTGTTAACAAATGATAGTCTACTTTTCCCGTCCAAAAATAATTATTATCTTCCTATTATAGGATTTTAAAATTAAACACATTACCATTATTAGCCCCTTATAATTGTTGAAAACAAAAGAAAAATTTACTTTTGAGAGATGGATTTGTAAATCCATAAGAAATGATGTGAGATGAAGCTACTTTTTGAGTATGCTTAAAATTGTATACGAACTCGTAGGGAACTCTTTTTTTTGTTGTTGTTGTTGCGATGGAGGGAATGCATATTTGTGCAACTTATGAATCCAGATTGGTATTTTTGGATTTATGAAAAATTTCTATGGAATTTCTTTTTTATTACTAGTTTAATTGCTTCAATGAGTGGTGGTAAATTGGCACTATGCGGATTGAGTAGAGCTTTAACATAGCTTCGAGGAAATTTTCTAAATAAATGTAAATCTTGGGATTGCACTGCAATTTCAGAAACCTCAAGGTTTATATTATGCAAGTAGTGAATTGCTCGAAATAAGTAAATATATGGTATTACATATATATTTATATGGACTAGCACACGTACACGTGCAAAATTCACAAAATTATTATCTAAAAAAATATTGCATACAAACATAAGAGTAAAAATTTTAAAAAAAAATTCAAATAATTTTTAATAACAATATAGAAGTATTGTAGTTATCATTTATCATGATTTTAAGTATTCATCATATTGAAATTTCAAGGTACATCTGGGAACTCCCAACACTAATTTGTGCTCTTGAGAATTAATATAATATTTAAATATTTTGTTATATTTGATACATTTGTGAGCAATTGTAAATTATAATTTCTTAACATTTGATATTTTTAATTTCAATTGGTTAACTTTTATTCTTATGATAATTATCAATCCAAATATTTAAATAATAGTATTATCTCATAACAAATGATATTCAAGTTAAAAATAATTAATTTACTATTTTGGGTACGATAACTTTTGTTATAAAGAAACAACATAAATGACAAACTTGTAAGAAAAAAATGTTTGAAACATTATTTGGAGTTGATGCTTTTTATAGAATAGTTAAATAGATATACTTATCTAAAATGGATTAATTCCTAATTTGTGATAAAAAAAAGTCCAGGGACTATTAGTCTGAAGCACATCGTGAGCATAAAAACGAGCAAACAAGATGCTAGAGTCACAAGACTGTATTGTTAGTAGTAGTCCTGCTAAACAAGCGCACTTATACACACACATATATATACATACGATCCAGTACATAAAACTTCCAAATTACGGGATCGGGAATGATCAATGTATGGATAGATAGAAACCTTGTACTAGCATGGATGGGTTATGAATCATGAATGGTGTACCTTGAAGCAATGGCGGACTAGATATTGAACTGTTATACCCTTAAGCAACATAGACGCTGTGGTTATAGGATCAATCCACGAAGGAACGGAAGTTACATATTCTGCTCTAAGGATTTGCTCCTCTGAATATGCGCCCATCGTTTTCCCAGTATAAGCGACAAGTTTGCCGACTTTTATGATGGTTGCTCCGGAGCCCCCTTCCATCACCACAGCAACTGCTTCGGCACCTGTAACCGAAAACTAAAACTTGATAACAAAATGCATACTTATTGTTACGCTAGAGATGAGTTGAAGTCATTCAAGAGAGAAATAGGTTCAGTAGTCTCCTCTATGGACATAAAAATCGGCAAAATTAACGCCAATAGCCTTGTTTTTTAACTCGGATTTCACCTTCTTTTGGCTCTCGGATTTCCACATCTGAGAACCTATTAGATAAGGTAATTAATTAGTGATCCGAAGGAACATTGCCAAATTTTTTGTGGACCTATACACCTAAACATAACTAATAATAAAGATTTGATTTTCCAGTTTGTAGCTTCTAACTTTTCAACTTTTAAAGTGGAAAAGCTAGCTTATAGGTTGTGCAACTACGGATTTGTTTAGTTGTAACCCATAGCCAAGAAATTTAGCTTTTCTTTAATTAAACAAAAAAATCATGATCGATCCAGGATAAATTTGTAACTTTGTTGGCTAGCTTAAAATTTGAGCCGCTTCTATTGCCGCTCATATTGCAGTACAATATTAACTGAGAAAAAAAATATTGATCTTAAAAACTGCAGCTAAACAAGTCCAAAATATGTATGCAAGGAGCAATTAAATTTGGAAAATAAATTGGATTTGAAGGAGAAACAGGTACAACATACCGACTCTACAAGCAGCATTCACTTATATTTCCTAGCATGCGATGCAATCAAATCTAACTCAATACCAAGAAACAAGCAATTGCTAAAAAAAACATATTTCAAGAACCAAAGTATTAGCAAAGACAGAAAACTAAAGTGTCAGACTCGATTAGAGAGAGAGAGAGAGAGAGACACACACAGGCCACCAAACTCGTGAATCTGAATGGCTTTTACCATGGACTTCGAGTTTCTTTTTTCTTCTTCTTTTGGTGTAGCTGAATTGCGGATTTTCAAAGCTTTCTGTTCCTCTTTTATAGTTGCGGGTGCAGCTTTGTTAATTTTTTACAAATAGAGAACGGTTTCGAGATATTGAAAACAAGGATCATAAGACGATAAAAAAAAATAAAAGATGGGAAGGATTCGGACATTACTGATATGGTGATTCCAGAGTTGGTAAAAACTATTTTTGGTTTCGTAGTTCTAAAAGAAACTCCAATCGTAGATAACAATGTAATACTATCTCTACACAAGCATGTATTCTGTAAGGTGCCTGTACAAATGCAATGACTTGTAGCAGCCATGCTTATGTTTTGCATTTTGAGGACAACTCAGATTTCAAACAAAATGGATTTGCCACATGCTCAAGAGGTAGGGATGCAAATAAATCCAGAAGAGCCTTATCATTTCAAGCTCAACTCATTTGTTTATAAGACATGCCCGGGTTCGGGTCAAACCCCTAAAGGCTATGCTCAGACTTGGCTCTTTTCATATTTGTAATAGGCTCAAGCTCTCATAGGCTCAGTTCGGCTGGCTAAACAAGCTGAGCATGATCTTTATGGCTCGGATCATTTAATGAGCTCGTTAGATTCAATTCGGTTCGCTAGCCTTCAATTGTTGAATTGAGTCATTAAATTTTTTTTAAAAACCCATAACCAATCATTATTCATCATCCAATAACAATTAACACAAAGCATTTCAAACAATTACATTATTTATAAACATTTTAGTTTAAATGGAAAATCTATTCCATCAGACATCAAAATTAGCATCACTTCGCTTAACAATAAACTTCAAGTAAATATATCAAATATTTAATTTTTCATGCTCAACTAATTTTGAGTTTGAACGAGACTAGCCTTAGGTAAGTTCACATGTATCCCTGCTTAAAAATGAAAAGGAACGACATTCTTCAAAAGTGAATTTATTCATAAACCAAATACACTCCTTACAGAATAAAGAAGGAAGACCATCACTCACCATATCCCTTAGAAGGGATTTTTTTTTTTTTTTTAAGAAATTTTTAAGGCCCTAGTTTTCATCTGGTATGAGCACAACAGATCCGGATGTCCTCCTGTTCTCGAGGTCATCATGCGCCTGAGCTGCCTGAGATAATGGATATGTATGATTTACGCGGACCCTTAGCACACCCGCTGCAACATTCGCAAAGACCTCTCCAGCAGCTTCTAAAACCTCATCACGTGTCGTCGTGTATTGCATAAGGGAAGGCCTCGTTAAAAACAGCGATTTAGCAGCTAGTGCTGACAATGGTACGGGGTCCGGTGTACCTGATGATTGCCCAAAACTCACCATGTATCCACGAGTTTTCAAGCATGTCAGTGATCCCTGAATATTACGAATTCAGAATAAATATTAAAACAGGATTCAGTTCTTTTTCCTTTGGATTGTATAAACAAAATAAGCAAGCGCAGTCAATGTTACCAATAAACAGTTAGCTGGTAAGACTAGTCATGAAAACAAAGGTGTTGTAAATCTGTCGCTCGTTACAATGTTAGTACTGTTTTAGTTGACAATCTTGTCCAGCATGCTGGTTTGAAAGAACTATTAACTGGTTTTGGCAGATTCATTACAAATCTTGCTTCCTGCTGAACATAATTTTAGTGACTTGTGTGGTATGGATAAATAGGGATAAATGAAAAATGCCACCATTGCATCTTAAGTGATAGGGAAATATTATAAACCTAATTGAACAGTGTTACCAATATTCATGGTGTCAGCAACCTTGGCTTGGCTGTGAAGCGTCACCACGTCATTAAATGCAATGGCGTGGCACAATGGCAGCCAAAGGTACCGACACTGAAGAGTGTCTCTATCACCCTTAACCAAAATTGGTCTCAACCTCATTGTCATGCCAAATGGGGCACAAAATGCAAAGGACAGAAACCCAAAATAGAGTTCGGAAATGCTACAAGTAGAGACAAGTTTTAACTGCAAAGAAAAGTTTCAGACCAATTCTCAATTTTATGCTTCAAGCTTCAACCAAATGCCTAAAACCGTTAACATATATGCTAAGAATGAAATCAATATGCATATCCTAGAACAAGATGGATCAATTGACAACGAATGAATTATAGGCGCTTCTTAAATCTCTAGTTCGGAATAAGAATTGAATAGCTATTACCTCAAAAGTGTCCTTCCCCACAGAATCATAAACAACTTCCACT
This sequence comes from Embelia ribes, assembly GCA_001753735.1. Classification (NCBI taxonomy): domain Eukaryota; kingdom Viridiplantae; phylum Streptophyta; class Magnoliopsida; order Ericales; family Primulaceae; genus Embelia; species Embelia ribes. The sequence goes on along the minus strand of MKEJ01082535.1, from coordinate 4,932 downwards.
CCTTTGGCCAAAGTAATTTCGTTCACGCGGGAAACAAAATCCTCTTCCTTGGAGATTATCACATGGTGACAACCATCTTCTTTGGCTTGAGCTGCTTTCTCCTTGGTCGAGACAGTTCCAATAACAGTTGCACCAAGTGCGTTTGCCCATTGGCATAGCAGAGATCCAACTCCACCAGCTGCGGCATGAACCAGGATGGTATGGCCAGGTTCCACCTGTAATTCCCTGTAATCTATTGACCTTCCATACAACCGGAAAATTGTTTCATATCACAAATAATTTATAATTATTACTTTTCTGGCTGAGTTGATAGGATTTTCCAAGTTCCAAAAGTTGTTCATACATGAACACAAGCATAGCAGATTCTGCAATTCTAGATTATAGGGATATGTCCGTTGCCTCTCTCAACCCTGAATATTGTTTATGATGCATTACTAAATATCCGTATATGTAGTTTTTCTGCAAGTTTGCTTTATCTCATTGACAAAATAGTATGAAGCGCGCTCAGAGATAAGGAAAATGCCACAAAAACAAAATTATCTACCAAATGATGTGGCAATTGTAAGTCTGCAACTTTGAGAAACTTTTAGAGGTGCTTTCTTTCCATGAGTGAAAATTTTCTTATCAAGGAGACTCCATGCATACAAATTCATGCTTGCATAACACTGATCTATAAATTTTGAGGTAATATGGAAATGGGTTTCTTCTTCTCCGCGAGTCAAACCACTAGACAAGAATAGATTATGAATGTGTCGCATTACTTAAGTGATATGAAAAACTATGCACATGTACTAAGCTATAATGTGAGTTACCTTGAAGCAATGGCGGACAAGAAATTGAGCTGTCATTCCCTTAAGCATGACAGATGCTGCGATTATTGGATCAACCGACGAAGGTACGGGAGCTACCTTCTCCGCAGGAAGGATTTGCTCCTCTGCATATGAGCCCATTGGATTCCCAGCATATGCCACAACATCTCCAACTTGTCTACCTGTCAGTCCTGGGCCAACAGCTGTCACTACACCAACAGCCTCCATACCTGACATTAAAAAAGAATGAATTATGATCAACTCATCCATAACAAGCTCAAAATATCCTAAGCATATCCTCGTATATAACACCAAAATTTGTCAAATCTGTTGAAAATAAGATAAGAACAAGGCTGAAGTCTCGAATCTTGGCAGGAGAGTCTTTGTATAATTTGTATTGGTCACGCCGATGCAAATGTTGAAAACAAGAATGGCTCAAAGAAGGGAACAGCGTGAATTGAAACTTTGATTTCTATTTACAACAAGGGTGGTGTGGAGAAAATTAAGTATAAAAGGCTTGTTTTAGACAAACTTGTCCTCTTTTTCATTGATGGAACTAGGTCAAAAGAATGGAACTTTGGTTACTACTTACTACTCCCTCCAACTATATTTGATAAGCATGTTTGCTTTTTCAGAGAAATTTAAGAAAATATTAGCTACAGTAGTTACAGCATAACTTTTACTAATATGCCCTTCAAATATGAAAAGATGTGTTTGTTAATAAAATACACATTGAGGGCATATCAGAAAAATACTCATTTTAACTTCCTCTGAAATAAGGGAAGTAGATTACATATCGGGACAAACCAAAATGGAGAGGAAGCCTATCAAAAAAGGGGAGAAGGGAGTGGAAGTTTTTAAATGATTTCTTCCATTACTCAAAGGACAAAACCAATCGACCTTAAAATGAAAAGGTCTTTGTTTTATCTACATCTATGCAAATGTGGTAGCTTCAAATATAATGCCAATAGTATAACATTAGAACCTATTTCAATAGACAGTGGAACCTTCTCCATATACAACGTACTGCGTGTATATAAAACAAATTTGAATTCATAAGAACCAAGGGATACCTGGAGTAAATGGCAAAGTGGGGGCCTTATATACTCCTTTGCGGAAGTAAATATCAATGAAATTAACACCGACAGCCTTGTTCTTTACTCGGATTTCACCTTCCTTTGGCTCTCCTACTTGCACCTCCTCCCATTTCAGAACCTATCACCACATCAAATATACAAATATTTAAAGTTTAAACATGACTAAAATCTCTGAGTTTCCGACAGGTTCAATACTCAAATTAAAGAAAGATGCGCATCTAAATCTGATATTGTTCACACAAAAATTAGCATAATACACTATTTTTCATGGGGCTAGTTGCCTTATCCAAATGTTATTTTCATTCTTTATCCCCTTGCTCATGTTCTTCATCAAAATCTTATAAAATAATCATTTGCACCAAACTGAAGTCAAAACCATTCAACTAATTTTGCCAAAATAAACTAAAAATTAAATGTCACATTACCCAGAAACTTTAAATATTACAAACTGAAGAACACAATAGATAATATTTGCCATATGAAATAAATCAACTTATCATGCACCAAAACTGGAGTCAACAGAAACATTTCTAGGCCAGATGACCATTCAATTACTTTTATGGATATAAAACTATGACACATGTTACCATATTCATTCGAAATTTCTGAAATTAAAATCTGAAGTGCATAAAAAGAGATCTTTTCTATGAAGTAATGAAATCAATATAACTATGGAAATGATATCAAATAGTATCAACCGATTCATTCAAAACCTAAAACAGATAATTTTGCACCCGACCCAATGAAAATCCAACTTAAATTAAACAAATCAAAGAACAATCAAACCATGAAATGGGTACCAAATAGTATCAACATATTCAATCATAACCTTAAAAAGACGTAATTTTGAGCACAACCCAATTTAGAATTCACGTAATTAAATAAATCAAAGCAAAAAAAAAAGACTCCAAGAGAGATAGAGAGAAAGGGGGACCTCAGAGCCACCGAGCTCATGAACCCTAATAGCTTTAACCATGGCTGATGAAGCTGTTGATGATGATGACGTGAACAATGCTCTGATGATGAAGGGTTTAGCAGTGGTGCGATGGTGTATTATTTGAGAGAGAGGAGACTGTCTTAAATTTGGGAAATGGTGAAATAATAAAGCCATTCTAGTAAAGAGTTCTTGACAGGGATGTTTAATTGAAATAATGACATTTTTTTATGAAATAAGACAATAATTTTGTCATCAACGACGTTTTGAAGATTAGAGTTAGTTTTTGAGGCAATTATTAAAAAATTGGATGTATAAAATTATAAATATTTAATTTATTTATGTCAAAATATTTAAAAAAAATTAACTTAAAAGCTAACATTTAGTGGAGTTGTTAAGCGAAAACACAATGATAAGGTCCTTGCCAAAGGTGCTTTGGTGGAGATTTTTAGTGGATAATAATAATAATAATAATAATAGAAAAATAAAATATAAACAAACGGAAAATGAAATGGATCCTTCACCCACTATGCCCGTAAGGAAAACATTTTGGTTGCTTAATTGGACCTCCATAAAAGTAATTGGGCTTTTGAGCACAATCAAGAATATGTTTGCTTGCATAATTTTTGTTCCCCCAAGCAAAACCCACGGAAATTTTGAGCATTCCATGAGCATATTGCATATTTGGTTCCATGTTTTGAGGAAATAAACGAGTTTTTTTTTTCAGTTAAAAAAGATGAACATATTTAACTCAAAATTGTTAATTTATTCAAGTCAAAATAGTAAATAAACTCAACTTAAAATCTGCACAATAAAATATTTTCTAACTTTTAAGTAGGAAGACAATGGAATCTTGAGCTTAAAAGTTATAACCAAAACTTGCTCCATATTTATATAAAAAAAAATGTTTGGTTTTATCTGTCTAGTAAAAAAAACTGAATTTATTTATATTATATATAAGTTTGTAAATATCAGCGTGAGCCATATGCACTATTCAAGTATGTACCAAAACTCTAACTTCCCCGCACAAGACTATATATTAGATCAATACTTTGGACTAATCCATGTGAACAACTTGACTAAAAAGTCTTTAAGAATTGATTTTACAAAATCTTTATGGTTTTGTCCCACTCGTTGGATTGTAAGTGGTTATCCTAATTTAGGAATTCTCTTTTGAAAATTATTATTATTAAAAATTAATTATAAAAGTTGTTATTATTTTAATATTTGGTAAATAAATTTTAACAGTTATTTTGATAAGTAAGATAGTATTTGGTAAAATTGTTTTTTTATTATAAAAAGATAAAAGTATGTATGAAAAAATTTTAAAATATAATTGAAGTTATTATGATAATTAATGAACGAAAAAAAAATTATTTTTTTATTTCACCCCCAAGTCTTTTTCTAAAAGTACCTTTGAAAATGCAAAAATGCGTTATTAAAAGTAGACATTTTATAATTTACCAAACATCTCAACTATAAATTCCAAAAAAAAAATAAAAATAGAAACAAATAGCAAAAAATAATCCCTATTAGTCCTTAGTAGGTGATTTATAATTAGCTTATCTCTTCTGCTAATAATTATTTTTATTGAGAAGTGGATTGTAATGCCCCGGAATTTCAAGTAATCCCGAATACATCAGTAATGTCCAACTACATTATATAATCAAATAAACAACTAATAATCCTGCTTTTATTATTAAATTGTTCCAATGTAAGAGTAATAATCATACGTCAATTGACCTTATTATCATATTTTCTGGTCATACATCATTATTCAAAATAAATAAAATTACAAGAACTCAGCTCATAGGCTTACAACTGTTTAGAAAAATGAAATAAAGAGCTATATTAAAGAAACAAAGTCTGATGATCCCAAATGAGCTTCAACCTGTTCTATCCACGATTCTCATGCCTCCCAGCCTTTGTTTTTGCTTTGCGTTTTTAGGCAAAATAACAGTAGAAAAATCCATAAGCAGACACGAGTAAGAAATTAATATACAATTCTAAAAAAAAAAAAATTATAAAAATGTAACATGCAATAACAACACGAATGTACAAAAAATTACTATACAATATTCAACTGTAAATA
>MKEJ01082534.1:0-17320 GCA_001753735.1 Embelia ribes | reverse complement strand
CTATTAATTTATTCCTAATGTATCAGTTATTTTTTGTGCATATGCAATGTAGTTGTGGCCAGATTAGGAAAAACTATAATTGGCTGTAAAAATGTCTCGTAGCTATATGCCAAATGTATCTTCAAAAGCTTCGAGATCTGTAGTGCTTTGGCTCAAAAGCTCATCATTCGTTGTAGAAGAATTAATCTACCTAAATTTCACAAGTGATGGCAGGTATCAGATATAACGACGTGCGTTTTCTCTTTTTCATGTTTTGGCAGATTGACCGGAAAACCCTCTCTGTTGCCATCCGTTTCTTGAGGGCAAAGACTGTCGAGCAAAGAGCAGCTGTTGATTTGGACACACATTACTCACAGGTATTGTTTATTATCGAGTCTGTAGCGGATATTTTAGCTTGATATTTCACTTTATAAATGTCTTGTAGTCGTGCAATCGGAAAAAGAACAAGAGCCTCGTCTTTCATATATTACTAATTCATCTCCTACTTGAATATGAATACCGTTTTCTATTGTTCTATTTGTGGTAGTTTCAAGGGTTTAATAGTTTTAAGTATCGTGCAGGAGTTTCTTGAGGACTATATTGGCACTAAAACAAGAAGAGCGATTCTTCACGAAGTAAGGAGTTAAAGCTGATTTAGATTCACCATCACAATTTAAATAGTACCCAAAAGTGCCCTAAATATTTCCTTTTTCTACTCAAAGACGATATCATTTACTTAGATCCTTTACAAATCTCATCAAAATATATGCGAAGAGTCTAAGACAGGTTCTTCGCCTCGACTTTCAAAGTGGGTATAGTTTGCCAGAGAAACTATTCCCATGTTTGAGCTAGACATTGTGCACAAAATGTGGCAACCATTGCAAAAGCTCGATCTCCTAACAAAAAGAAAAGAAATTCACACATTTGGGGATAAAATAAGGATACCGAATACGTGAAAGGAAACGATTTTTTGCAATTGAACTGTTGATTGAAATGTTCGTGAAACATGTTTTGGTCATTGCTGACATTATCGTGATAAATGAGGAACTGTTTTCTGATTGTGCGAAAGACTCTTTATTGGAAACACCTTTCTTAACCCGCATGTCTGATTTGCTAGTTTAGCTACTGATAACACATTCATGCAGGAATACGTTAAAGGCATATCAGCAACCGGGATGCAGTCCAATCATGGTTTCGATGGCCAAATAAATGCATGCTGGTTGCATAAAATGTCACGAATAGAACTTGAATTTATCCGTTCCGCAGGAATTCTTGTATCAGTCATCCATGGAAGGTACTAGTACAGCTCGAAAGCACTGGCTTTTTATTCGCAAAAGAATAATGATATGCATACAGAAAATCATGTTTGGAAACGGTAGATATGCGATTGTTCAGTGATTTTCTTCTTAAAAATATGATACTGTACATGATATAACTACTTAGGTGTTTTCTAGGTTTGGTCCATGAAAGTCAGTATGTGAATCATTTTCCTTTGCAAAAAATAAAAATAATTACCAAATTAGGAAAACTCTTATACTTCTTATCTCTTGTTCTTATTTCTATATAGGATGATCATTAGATTCTTCGTTAACACGCAGGCATGATATTATTGCTCAGCTATACTATGCAAAGAAACTTGCTCAAAAGCTTCATCCTTTCGCTAGAATGGTAGAACTACCGGGAGGGCATCTCGTGAGTCATGAAAGGACTGAAGAGGTACTTGGCCGATAATATGACAAAGAATTTGCATCAAAATAATTTACGATTGAAATTACATCCAAGTTAGTTGATGCAATTAATGGGAAAATTATCCTTTCAAGAATCATCTTTTTTTGAGGAGAAATCCAAATCTTAATCTTTGCAGAATATGCTTTTTTTGAGGAGAAATCCAAATCCTGTTCTTTGCAGAATATGCAATGAATATCATTTGAGCATTGTAAGATGTTTGCAGATACGAATGACATCTCTTGCAATTAGAGACTGAGTCTTAGTTTGGGAATGCTGTTGTTTTTTGAAAATCCGCTTTTCAAAGCTACTTTTGAAAATAGATTCTAAAAACAGTTACAATCCTAATATTTTGTGAATAAATTCTAAAAATTGTTTTGTAAGTAGTATAGTGTTTGGTAAAGTGATAATTTTTTGTTATAAAAAGAATAAAGTAGCTATGTATGGAGAATGAAAAAACTATAATTAAGATTATTTCAGTAAATAAGAAAAGCAGAAGTAGCTTTTGAAAGCACCCTTGAGGCTGCTTTTAACAGCACAATTAGAAAAGCAAAAGCAAGTTGACAAAAGTAGCTACTTCAATCTTTACCAAACACTGCATAGCACAATTTACAAGAAAAATATGCAGAAGCATGTAAAAAAAGCAATGGGCCTAAGTGGTAAATTAATTACTCAATTAGGCGTAATGACATGTAATGCGGACTAATAAACTCTTTGGTTATAAAAGGACATTTGAAGAAAATTATGTTAAATATTATGTATCTGTGGTTGGGAAAACGAGTAGAGACATGAAATCTCATAGTGTTCAATTGTTGATCGGTTTGAATGCTCGTCTGACATGAAATACACTTGTATATGAAGAGCAAAGTTTATGCTCCATAACTTGTTGGGCAAACATAGTAGCTTATTAGAATATGCAATGGGGATACGCTATGCAAAGAGGGTTGAATTATTTCAAAATTTTGTCTCCATATAAATTTAACATTGAAATTCATTCCAATTGTCACTATATTTTTTACTTTTTTGCTAAATTTCAGGTCAATCAAGCTCTTAGTGAATTGATCAAAGCATCAGAAAAGAAGATGAGCCCATACGACTGGACAAATTTACCTATGAAAAGCTCGGGTAAGTGTTAGCGACTTCGAGCTACCCTTTTAACATTGCCCATGAATAACTAGTTTTTACCATTTATTTCTATGTTAAAATATATATGCAAAAAGTAGCTTTAAATTTTCCTTCTCTGTAGGCAAATCTTGTTTAAAATTTAGGCACTGTGATCTTTGGCTATTGTTTCATAAGAATTGATCATCTATTAATAATCTCAATATGCTAAAACTCAAAACTCTCTTTTCAGGATGGACAAGAACGTTTTCGTATCGCATTACCAACTCCGAAGGAGAAAACAGACTATATATCGTTGTTGACGCTTGGGAAAAGCTACGCCTCTTTATACTCTACTTCTTTAGCCTCTTTGTGTTTGTTTTTGCGTACTTGGGAAGAGGTTTAAGAAGTTTGAAGCCGGTCCGTGTTGCACATTCCTCAACTTGACCAATTGTCAGCAAAAGCCTTCTTTTCTACTGGTAATCAAACTGTCACTTTAAAATCGCTCCTAAGTTACTTCTTTGAATAAGGACTTGTTTGGTTGAAGCTTATAAGCTCTTAATTTTCAGTTTTTTTGCTTAAAAACTGGATGACATTTGGCTGATCAGCTTTTAATCTACGTTTATTTGTTGTTTTGGCTTAAATAATCTGAACGATTTAAGCTGTATGCATCCAATTTTTTTCTTAGTTAGAAATAAATTGGTTTATTTGCTTAAAAGATGCAACCAAATAAACCTAAATGAGAACGAGAATAAATGCTCTAAATTCCAACACAGGGGCCGTTTTAGTTTTAACCCCGGTGATATGGCTCTTCTATTGTAAAAGTAATTAATTGTTGTTTACTTGGAATTTCTAGCCGAAAAATGTTGTACAACACAGAGATACCGTCAAGAGTACAAGAAATATCAATTGCGGAAGGAAAAATAAACAGCCCAAGTTATGGCGAAAATTCGTCTTGGTTGTTTATTAAGAGTTGATCAAACAAAGGCATTGTTTTTTTTTTTTTCCTTTTCTCTTTTCTTTTCTTTTCTAATATAAGGGAAGTAAATGTACAATTGTAATTTTCAATGGATAATTAACTTTTGTCCCCAAGCGTAATGTTGAAGTTATTTATGTTACTTGACATTTTGTATAATTTATATTTTGTAAAACAATGCTTTTTCATTGTATGCATTATCTCCGATTTCATAGAAACATAGCATACGCCATTTCCAGTTTCTAACTTCTACGCGTATTTATCATTAAAGCAACTAGAAGCTGAGCACCCAAATGAGCATGTATCATATAGCAACCTCTACGCTAAGCTCTACGAATGTCAATTTTAAGGTACAATTAGCAAGACCAAAGGGAAAGTGATCTATCTAGCCACATGGGTTCTTTTACACTTTCTTTACTTATTTTTTTAGATGCATAACACTACTCATATCGGATTCGCAAGCCCCTTTTCCTAGCGCATAATAATACTTAATTACTATAACAACATCCATATTAATAGTGTCTAACCTTAGAAAGTTAGGTATCCATTTGTTCATAGTATTTAGTTTCATATAATAACTCATAAGTAACAAAATATTCATCTGATATAATGCAAAACAAAGCCTCATGGTTAGTTCATCGCAATTTTTAAATAAAAAAACTAAGCTAGTCTTTTTCAGGTTCAGTATTATAACTTTTCATATCAAAACAGCAATAAGATCCAATTTAAAGACTTAGCAGCCAAATACAAATTAGTTAGCAAGAAGAACAACTTATAACTTTAAAGACGCAATCAAACAATCACTCATCTTAATAACTCGGGGTCGGAAGATAAAAGAATATGATATATGGTATGAGATAATAAGAATCAAAGAGTATACATACCAAGTAAAGTTGGTATCTTCTTGAAATTCCACCTTGTGTTCATAAAGCTTATCATCACCCAAGCAACTTTGTAGCAATTCAAAACATTTTCTGTGTTCAAACATGGAGAAGAAAGACAGAAGCTTGCCTGACCTCTCCCAGATAGAGAGAAAGAGAGAGAGAGAGAGAGAGAGATGAATAATATGATTGATTAGAGAAGTATAAAGAGAGAATGATGCTGGGTTGTAAATAAAATGCCAAATTGGGTATGTAAGTAATATACCATAGGAATATCCTATTCCCATTCCATGGGCTTACGGAAACTATGGAATTTTAGCCAGAAGAGGACCCATATTTTGATAATTATGTTAAAAAGTAAATATAATAATTTATAGAAAAATAAAATAAAAAATTAAAAATTATATAATTTAGTCTCAATTTAAAACAAATTTAATTTGGGTCTAGTACGTAAAATTAAGATCGGTGTATGCTTTTATTTATATAAAGAGATGGATTATAACATGATACAATATAAAATATAAAATTAGAAATCTAGACTAAACTGTATACATTCTCACTCCTATTTTCTCTCATTTTTCTCTCTTTTCTGATCTCTTTCTGCGCTTTCTTATGCGCCTTTTCTTCTTTCTCTTTTTCTCTTATTTATTCACAAAATCTATGAGTTATAAGTTAAGCTGGTGGGTCATGCTTGCATAGTGCATATTATTTTCAGTTAATGATTAGGCTCCATACTTGTATCAGGCACAGTAAAATGATACATCAATTTTAATTCATAACACTTATAACAAAACATCTCCCCCTCTACCAAAAATGCAAAATCTTTATATGTATTTAGTGATTGCATATTTATCTTAATTTTTTATTATCTTCAATCTCTTCAATGTAAGTATTTTATTTTGTCGATTTCTTTACCCATTTTTTTCTTCAAATGAATTGGTATCAATTGAAGTTATTTTATGCAAATTTCTTTCTTCTCACTTTTAAATTGAAAAAGTTTCAAATGATGAATTGGTATTTTCACAAAAATATCCCTTTTTAAAAATAAATTTTCTAAATTGTATTTGCAAATCTGGATATACTCTATATTTTTGTTTATTTGTATTTTCATCATATGAGAGTTAAAAAACAGTTTGATTTAACCTTTTTTTTTTTCTGCTTTGCTAATTTACTTATTGTTTTTATTAGTAATGAGAATTAACATTATAGTGTCCGCATTGCGTGTGGGTGATCGCTAGTCACTTTTAAATTAATTATTTGTCTCTCTGTTAGGATATTGTGGAAATATTTGTGATCGAATAAATTTTGGTGGAGGGTTACGAAGGCCCCTTTGGGAAAGGAGAGTTGAGCCATCAATGAGATACCAATTAGGCAAAGAGAGCAAAGACTACTCAACCGAGAGCGACCAAATCACTCATTTTCGTCACTGACGATGGCCAAGATAAGTTCGGAAACAAATCCGATCCTGAGGATTTTTATCCGAACTAATGGAGAGAGAAGTCTGAAATAAAAATCCCGTATGATTCGAACCAATCCATGCAAGCTCTTCTCATCTAATATAATATAATTGAGAGAATAGAAAACAAACAGCTTTTTGATTCAAATGGTGAGAAACCTATTCAAATAATGAGAATATCTGCGAGGGGAGATGCGTGATTAAGATTAACTATCATTTCTTCATTCTCGTGCCTTATCTTCGGACTTCAGTATCCGAGCATTTTCTAATAAATGCGCAATCCTTGACAAATTCCTGAAGCAACTATCTTGACCAATTTGGCACTGATTCCTGAAATGCATATGGAAAAATCGCAATACTGAAATAAAATACGAAATGTGCATCATATGCCAAATAAAGTTGGCTAATCAACAAGACTAACAATCTTATTTTATACAGTTTTATATACTAATCAATGCATAATAGTAAGAAAGGAAATTTTGGTTGAACTCTGAACTTTCACTTGAACAATCAGAAACTACCTCGCTAAAGTACCCTCGTATAGATGAAGTTCGAACTCTAACTCCTACTCCCGGGTCAGTTAGCTGTTGCATCATGGTAGCCAAGGATAAAAAACTGCCTTCGCCAACCTCCGTCCGAGGAATTTGGTTTCAAACACCAGTTGAAGCAGGAGGACATTAGCCACTTTAGCAAGTCAAAGAAGCAATTTAGTTCTAAGTGAGCCTCTTCGGAGTGTTTCGGGAATATCTGCAATCGATTAAATAGCTAGTCTATGATACATAATAGTATGAAAATGACTTAAGTTGGTTTAAATAAGTAATCACCTAATATTTAAAGGAATTGAAGTTTTCTTGTATGCAATCATATCATAGATCATAATTGCAATTATGATCTATGATAATCAGTTTATATATGCTTGTAACTCGTGAACTTAGAGAGAGAAAGAGAGAAAAAACCGTTTTCCCCTGCCAGCCCCTCTCTTACTGAATCCACTGCCACCGAGATCTATAGCCCGCATTTTCTGCTACGATCTTTGGTCGACGTATGGGAGAGGCGATTGTGGTAATGGTCTAGGCAAGAATTGATGTATAATATTTCTCTATTGAATTTTAATTCTTCCTACCCTTCAATCCTTATTTACATCATGTTTTTTTTGCCAACAAAACTTTGAAGCGGCTATCCTTTTGTGCGTTTTGATCGAAGATATAATTGGGGTTGAATCTGTCCTGGGCTACTCAAATTAGAATTTTAATCGGAGTTTAAGCACCTCTGTCGTATGATATGGGCTAACATTGGGTCGAGGCTCAGATACGCACTAGAGGACTTGGATTGGATAGACACAAATTGAGAAACTGCAGAAAGGTCTTCGCGGAATGATGGGGCTTGGAGTAAATCTAAGGTTTGTGGAAGATTAGGGAAAGGAGTTGGTCTCTTAATATGTTAGATCTCGGCATGTCGGCCCACTTGATTTCATTTTCAAGTGTGGTGATCGATGGTATTTTCATCGATTTCCCCTCTTGTTATATCCGTTTGAAATATGAATTTGGATTAATAGCTATCGTTAATCCGGTGGTGAACCCACCTGAGTAGTGGGTGGTGAACCCACTAGGACGAACTATTAATTCTAATTGGTGAGTTAATACCATTGCAGTGGTGTGTGAGATATTTTTCTTTAGTGATTGAACTTGTGTATATGTTTTATCTAAGGTGCTACTTCTGTTGATTCGGCTACAGGCGGGTTTTGGAAAACCTAACATGTCGCTCCGTCCAACTAGATATTATTGATTCTCCTATTGTATCCATGGCATGCAGAGGTGTATTGATAGCTATAGCATATCTAGTAGAATCCACCTTCGTTCCGTTGGTCGACATAGATAATTTATTGTCATTATACGTTATTAACTCTTGAGAAGCATGATTTCTTTTGTATTGTGATTCAAGCTTCCTTATCTCAAGGATATGTTGGTGGAACTTGTTCGATGATTCTTGCTAAGAGTAATTGGGCTTGGAAAGCAGTAAATGCTTGATAAGATAGTTTATCCATCTATCTGGTGAGTTTTAGATCATTACTAGTAGATACAAGAGACTCTGCTCTATAAATAGAGTTTGTCTTTAAGTTTTATTCAGGATGCGACTTGTTTGGTTTGATCAATTATGTGTTTTTGTGTATTTCTAGCTTGCTATAATGTCTTAATAATTGTTTATTTTTGTACCATTCTAGTTTGTGTTTTTTATGGGTATTTTTAGTCTAATTGTGTGCATTAATTGATTATGTAATTAGTGTTAGTCTAATCGCGTTGTAGTCTCTTCTGGAGCGAATTGTAGTGTTAACTAGATATTCATTGCCTTATACTTATTTTAATTTTTTAAAAATTAATAATTTTGAAACTTAAAAAAGAAGAAAAAAAAAAAGAAGTGATTGCAATTATGAAGTTCAATGCGTGCAAGATTTAACATTTACGTAGTTATGTGAAAAATGTAATCCTTGATTGGATCTTAATTTACCTTTCTTAATTGATGTACCAAAATCACAGGCTTAAAAGATCTTCCAACCAGTCGGGCTCTTGGAAACATTTAAGATTAGTTATTGTAATAGCAATACATCTAGTAAGTTATTTTAGATGCATAAATCTTAATAAAGTTTCAAATCCAATATGAAAAGCTATTCGTTTGAGATAAATATTATGTAAAAAGACAAAGTTAAATTCACATTTCCAAATGCACCTTTTTCTTATAAAACTGAGACAAATATGAAAATGGCTAAAGAACTGACATCGACCAGTTTTCCAAATCTGGAAACAATCTCCAGAGTAAATTAAAAATATAAATTCCATTACAAAGATGATTTACAAATAAAATAATTTTGATCACATTATAATTTACATTAATATTATTTCAGTTTTCATTGGGTAAACGGCCACCTGGTTGCCACCTGTCACGAATTGGCGACACGATTTTGCCAACGTGACACGTGTCATCACTACTCCACCGTCACAAACAAAACCACACAAACAAAAAAACGGAAAATATAGATTGAAATTAGAAAAAGGTGAAAATTAAGATTTGGGGAAAAAATATTTCGTTTTTTTCTTAAAAATTGGAAAGAATGGAGAAGACAAAGGGTATTTTAGGAGTAAACAAAAAGGTGGTTTTAAAGAAGACCAAAAAAAAGAGTAACAAGAAGAAGAGGTTGCTTAAGAAAGTGGTTGATTATCTCAAGTCTGATTTTTACATGTTCGCTCCTTTGGTTTCATCTCCACCGTCGGATTTTTCACCCATCAAGAGAGTTTCTGTTTCTTCGTGTACCACTCGTAAGAGAATTTTTTATATTATTATATATCTAAGATTTTGTGTAAGTATGTTTGTGTAAAATATTAGTATTTATGTAAAATACCCTTTCATTTGTGGTGTATTTTTGAGATCCTAAAATTTATGGTGATTAAAGGGTAAATGAATAAATTCTCTAGGAAAAGAATGGAACTTTTTTTTATAAGAAGATAGTGCACATTTATAAATGCTTAAATATTCTCAAGCAAAAGAATGGAATATATAATACATGGGTAATATGCACAAAATATCTCGTCATTAAGGATGGATTTGTAATTCTACGATCGTGTAGGAATTAGGAGGGTCTATCTGATTTTATTTTTAGCCTTGTGTTTTTCTCTTTTCAACTGAGAATTCCTCTTAATACAAGAAAATTTTTAATTGTAATAATTTACACAAATTATTGAATTTTTAGGACAAATGACTATAAATCGAGGATAATTTACGACAAGAATTTTTAATTTATTTTTAAATAAAAATAGTTATAGTAAATTATCCAAGTTTATAGTAAATTCCTTCTCCAAACACGGTAATTCCAGAAAAAAATTTCCTATGCTTTGCAAGGAAAAATATTTCTCTGATTGAGAGCAAATCGTTTCAACTAACTTAGGAAGTTATATCGTGTGGAAATGGCGAAAACGCCTCCGTTTTTCATAGGAATAGATGCGTAACTAGGCCCGGAACAAAATTATGAATGCCATAAATGTTTTTGTAGAATCGTATGTAGTATATTTTTGCTTATGTAATAGTAACTTGTTGATTAAATTGAGCAAGAAACTGGATAAAAAGTAGAAACAAATCCAGATTGATTCTTTATAATGATATTTTATTGTAGCACAAACAACAACAACAAAAAAAAATTTGGGAGATGGGCCTAAATCCGCGGTTACTGCCTCGTCTACATTATACAGTACCCGGTTCTTATTTTTAGTGGGTCAAGAAATTGGAAAATTTTCAAATAATAGTTGGGATATAAAATTTTTATGATTTTTAGTTTTTCTAAAATACATCACAATATGTGTAGGAGTTGCGGAGGCATTGAAACCTGTTGAAGGAGGGAGCACGAATTTGCTGAACAAGGTGGAGGAGTACCTTAAATCGGATCTATACATGTATGCTCCTTTGATTGATCCACTATTATCCAAAGTTGATTCGGGTATGTTTAACACTTTACTCTACTTCATTGTGTTTTTAATTAGGGAAAAGGCTTTTGTAGTGTTATACATAGGGCCAATTTGGTGTTGCTATTCACTGCTTGTTTCTGTTTTTTTTTTTTTTGGGAACTTTTAACTTGGCTATAAGTTGTTTGGTAAACTTTAAAACATCTAAGTTGTTTGGTAAGCTTTAAAACATCTACTTTATCTTCTGTTGCTCTTCTTGGGGGGCTTTTTAGAAGCACCATTTACTATGCATTCAAAACTATTCCTGCTTTTTCTATCATTATTAACAAAAATAACCTTATATTTTTTACTTATATTTCCCATACATATTATTGACTTTTTTATAATTATAATTAATAAAAATACTTACCAAACAACACCCCACTCACCAAAACACAAGTTTTAGGTTTTTTTTTTTTAATCAAAATTTAGGATTATAGCTTTTAGAATCAACTTTCAAAAAGCTGTCTTTCGAGCTAGTTTGATAAGTGGGTCTTGAAAAGTAGCAATATTTTCAACCGAGCCACAGTGACTCTGTAAAATTGGGCCCTAGTTGTGAGTCAAATTGGTGGTTGTAGTTTTTATTTCTAGGTTTACAAATGTGCGTTACTATTAAGATTGAAGAATTTATGTCATGTGGCATGTTTAGTTAATCTAGTTATTATCAATATTTGGCTACTCTTTTAGCTTCTGTTTTTTTTGAGGTTTGCCTTTTGTTTCCCTCTTGTCGTTAAGATGCTTGGGTAGGTGACTTTATATAGAGATTAGGATTGTAATTATGCAATCAGATTCGGATATTAAGAAAAACTTCGAATTGGTATTCTTTCTTCAAGAGTGCCAAACCCTTAATTTTCTTGAGTGGTGGAAACTCTATCTTCTTTGACAACATATTTCATAGCATGATGTAGTCAATATTAGCAACATTATATATTTTATGAGTTGAGGTTCGGTTTGCTAGTATTCGGTTCATGTTTATATGGTAGTAGCTTATCATTTTTCGTATTTACTTTTTTCTACTTGATATTTTTGCACTTGTTAGTCTTATGGACTCTCTCCATCCACAAATAATAGATCTCACAATTTTTTATGTCTAAAAATTATTGTCACTGTTTTGACTTTTGTGTAATTAATCATTGCAAAAGGTAAAAGCATTGACAATATTGCCCTTATAATAAATTAATAGAAACAAGAATAGGACAAAAACTTGGAAGGGTTAGATTTGTTATTTTGTATTTAATTTGAAAATTTGTAAAGTTGTTTTTTGATTATGTCTTAAACTATGTGCAAACGCAAATAGGACCATTATTTGTGAACCGTAGTTTTTTTGTAAGAAACTCCTTTTATTCTTCTGGTATGAATGGCAACTTTTGATCCTCGCAAAGTTGTGGTTGATTCCATTTATTAGACTACTATCATTCCGTTTTTCTCCTAGAGAAGTTCTCAAGGAAATTGAACAGCCCTCTAAAGGCATATCAAAGGCTGCATTTAACAGAAGTGCAGTAGTTCGACAAACTATTGCTCGACGGGAAACTGTGAAACACGTGGTTCACCATAATCTTCGATCTTCCTCCTTGCCAGGTTATTTTTTTTATACGCCTGTTGCTTGCTCTCATTCTCATTCCAAGTGTTTTTCTATTTACAAAGATGTTGCTTTTGTCTGGCTTGTGAAAATTGGAAATGGTATTTCCAGTATAAAGATCTGATTTACTTTAGAAGATGATTTTGTTTCTATATGCTCCATTAACTGCCTCTTATATGGTTTGTGCTCGTCTTATGTAGATTCGTTTGGTTAATTTACACATCGTTTAAAAGTTGACGTTATGTGAGTTTTGCAGTTAGCTGTTAATTAACATTCTCATTTTAATGTGGTTTTTTTTTTCCCGAGGCTTAAGATGAAACAGTTGTACGGTCATTGCTTAGTATCACTAATTTTTTTTCTGGAAACATTACAATGCATAACCTCGTAGTTTTTGTATGCAGCTTTAATACAAGAAGCAATTAGTGTTCCCAAGTACTTAAAACTATTCAGTTCGATTGATACCGGAAAGAA
This sequence comes from Embelia ribes, assembly GCA_001753735.1. NCBI lineage: Eukaryota > Viridiplantae > Streptophyta > Magnoliopsida > Ericales > Primulaceae > Embelia > Embelia ribes. The sequence goes on along the minus strand of MKEJ01082534.1, from coordinate 4,665 downwards.
ATTCAATGCAAATGAATTCTTGAGAATAATCTCTATTTTTCTTTGTTGGTATTGTATCTTTTGATTTGGCACTCATGTGCTTGGTGTCATTATTCATGCCAGGATAAATGTCGTGTTCCTCGGCAATTGTTGTGTGGTTGTCAGATATTTCGTGCATCTATAAGAAATCATGAACAATTAGAGATTCTATGTACTTGCATAAGTGTTTTATTTAATTCTATGGAAATGGATCCACAAAAAGTTCTCTTTGTTTTACGTCGCTGCAAGAATCTCTCTTTGGTTGGTACTTATGTTCTTTGTTTCATTTCATTCAGATAAAGAAGTACTTGAAACAAGGCAGAGGAAACTCGTGAAATGATCCGGGTTGGTGTGTGTACACGATAAACTCGGATTACATGTATTTATTACCCAACAATTTCTATCTGTTATGTGTAGATGAGGAAATTTGGCTTACATGGTTTAGTATAAAATAGCTTAGATCTATCCTCAGGATCTATCCTCAGTGTTGTTTGTAGAAGGTTGTAAATAAAAACTATGTTTTTTCCCACTACAACAATTTCATGCTTTAGTGTGTGTTGACGGTATCGATTGATTTAGTAGTCTCCTATTGTCTTTTCTTTTTTTTTTTTTCCTGGAAATTTAATCCCTTATTGTTGATACTCAACTTGTCATGCACCGCAGCCGTGGCCCGGGGACGTTTGACCCGGGGATGTAAGAACAAAGAGAAAAGAAAATAGAAAAAAATAGAAAAGAAAATAGAGTAACAACACATCTACGCCACCTAGCGAAAACCAACACCAACAATAAAATAAGATAAACAACTGAAATCAACGTAAGTAAATTGTCTGTTTACTGATATAACGTTGTAAGTTAAGGACTTGCGAAAAATAAATAAGATAGAAGGAATGCATATGGTTTTCGTCTCGCGTACAAAATAAGAACATATATATGCCTTTGTCAGCAATACAACTACAGACTTGTGCCTACACCATAATTACATCAAAGTGTACCAAAATAAAATACAAAAGATATAGGTCTTCACCTTGCCATGCTACTACACAAAAATATATACAAAACAACTAACCATCTAGTGGAATTATGCGCCTTTACTCCTATACAAACACACATTTGAAAAGAAGAAAATGGAAATATACGGTTAGCCAATTAACTCTACGATAAAGATGAGACTATACTATATGAATGACATGAATGAACATGTGAAACATATAAGAGTGCATATCATGAATCATGAATGTAATAATGAAACATGAATGCAACTCACGCCAACACTACTACGCAAACCATAACAATGCACAACGTCTATAAAATTGAGACTAATATCTCCACGCTTTTAAATATGCTATGATAGCCACTTATTGGTGATGTGACCAAAGTTTACATTGACTGCCACCCGCTGGTGACATGACCAAAGTTTACATTGACTCCTGCCGGTGACATGATCAATGGATAATCCCTGATCAAGTTTCTGTACTTTCACGAAAAGGTTGTAGGCCTTATTGCCAAATTCCACACATTTAATAGTTCGATATTATATGTCCCAAAAAGAAATGAAATGACTCAAATCTAAAACACATGCGAAATGTTAAAAATGAGCCATTTTCAAATCAAACAACGCTAATGCTAAACAACACGTTTTTGTAAAAACAATGCCTTTCTTTTTATAAATAATGAATATTTATGCCATGCAATATGAATGAAGTGCTATGCAATAACATGTTATTAAGCTACACATTGTAATAAATGACATAAATATGTTATTCTATGCCATATAACTACCAAAGCATCAACACTTACAATAAGTATCCATCACGTCTATATGCAGCAGAAGTTATCAATTTTATATTAGAACTTGCTAACTACTGTACCTCGTACACCAAAAAAGAAGTCCTCGCGAAGCTGCCCCAAGAAACCCCCCTTTTCGCCTCTGCTTTATTCTGCAAGTTGATCTAAAAGATGAACGCCAATCTCCACGCACCTATAGAAGAAAATGACCTATGCGAGATAATGAACAGGAATGTAAATTTTGTTTCAACGTACAATAAGTGCATGGACACCAAGACATCGCCAATGAACAAGATAGAAAGTGTGACTTACCCTAAATCGAAGCCAACACAATGAGGAAGATAAATTTCAACTTTAAATTCGCTTAGGACCGCTCTAGCTAGATCAATCAATGATGCGAAAATCGAATGCAAAATGAAGTCTCCACCCCTCACCACACTCTCTCCCTCTAACTTTTTGTGCATAAGGTAAAATGCCAAAATGTAACTAGGAGAAAAGACTTCAAGCAAAAAGTGCTTTTTCTCAGCTGGTGTGTCCGACGACCTAGAGTAGACTGTTGGACGCCTACTCGCCTTCAGACGCCTAATGGACAATGCAATTTTTTTCTACATTTCACCAACTTAGGCTAAAAAACACCCATCTCAGTATAGAATTCTCAATGACTGTCTGATGCCTGGGTCTCGTCGGACATCCTCCAGACCCCCGTCTCAGAGCCTACCATTATAGACTTTAACAACCACTTGAAACATATAATATACATATATATATCATACTTAATACATGTACATTATACATTATACTACACACATAAATAAATATACACATGCTCTTCATATACATTCATTTATTACATGCTATGCAACAATCCAATACCGCACTAACATGCAACGCAACTCCGCTACATATAATCCATACTAATATGATAAATACAATACGTAATTACATTAGTAAACGGACAATTAATTAGGAATTTCCTCCATATTACATCCTCCCCACGTTAGGAAATTCCGTCCCTGAAATTCGAACATACTACGCATTAAAATAAAAACGTACCGAAATCCACAAACAAAGTTGGATACGTCGCTCGCATTGCTTCTTTGCGCTCCTATATCACTTCTTCCCTTGAGCCATGGTTCTATAACACTTTGACCAGTTGAAGTGGGGGAGTTTTCTCTTTTGAGCCCAAGATACGAATAGGTCACAACTTGTACAACACATCCTTCTCTACATGCAAATCATCAAAGTCAATCACGTGGAATAGATCCCAAATATATTTCTGCAACACAGATACAACTCCAATCGATACACTACTTTGCCAATCGACTTTAAAATGAGAAAAGGGCTAATGTAATATGGTGAAAGTTTTCCTTTCTTCCCTTTGGAGATAGCTTCAAAAATACATACTCGTCAACTTTGAACGTTAACGGTCACTAACTACTCCTAAAACGTGTAGATAATAACACCCAGCAAGTGCACTAGGGAACGGTGTAATTTTATCTCAGTAAGTACTAAGTATCGAATTCAAGGATTGCTACTGATCCCAGAAATACTTAATACCAGTATAAAATGCAATTTAGTTTTTACAATTTTTAATCTAATCCACGTAATTTACTACATTAAACTACTCTTAAACTTCTTAGATTTTGTGTTGATTTTGTTTTGAGTGATGATAATAAAAATCTTACCTGTACGAGGAATTTAATGATTTAATTTATTCTTCCTTATTGACCTAATTAATGAGCTCTAAAGGATTGTTAGTCTGGAAAATCACTGATGTGTATCGATCTAGTTTACTTCAACCTAGTGTGCCATCAGGTGATTGTCAGATACCATAACTACGACTAGATGATTTCTAAGATACTCAAACAGGTTAAAACCCCTAGATTTTAGACTAATTTAATTTTTAGATTAAGTTTATTTGAAACATGTCATCAATTAAGGTTAGTTTGAATCTGTTAAATCATGTTCATCCCCTAGGCAAGAATAAAAACTTAGTCTGGCATGTTAAAACAAAACATAATAATAATACTCAAATAAAACATGAAAAAAGATTGCATAAAATTAAAAACGAGTAATATAAAACAATAATTAAAAGGAAAACTATAAGTAAAAAACAAATAATTTAGACGACTATGAAAAGTATCGAAACTAAGAACATAAAGATAATAGAAAAATTATAAGTTACCACAAAATTATTATGATTTGCAGCGTTAAAAGAAAAATACAACTATACCAAAAAAAAGAGAAATCCGGAGCTGCCTAGAATCTTTTCTTACCGCGGTTGGTGAATGTTTTACAATTTGTCTGAAACCTCCTGCAACACTTTTGTCTTCTTCTCTACCATCTCTCCTCCTTTTTTTGTTTTTTAATTTGTTATGTGTGTGTATATATATATAAATTGCGCTTGATCCATTCAATATTTTGTATTTTTTTTCTTATTATTTTTGTAGCAAAATTATTTCCTTTTCTAGCCATAGTATCAATAAATTTTAACTTTGGTCTCTTAATATTTTATTTGGTCTTTATATTGATCTCCATCATAACCATTGGAGTCATATTTCAATGATTTACGCACCGGTACCAACCTTGATAGGAAAATATATCCACATTAATACCAAATTTCTTCAAACACTCACAATGGTATACGAAAATTTCGTTTTGTCAATTTTTACTCCAATTCGGACTTAAAACCATGCATTTTCTTCACTTTTACCTGAAATGTATAATAATTCTTATAATATCACAATTCTTCATATATTATGCATTAATTATATTTTAAGAATATAAATGCACCATTTTAATGCCCTAAATAAATAACTTTTCAAGACCAATCACACCCCCTACCTACACGTTGCTATCTCG
>MKEJ01082532.1:0-14687 GCA_001753735.1 Embelia ribes | reverse complement strand
GGATTCATGGGGTGTTACACTGACACACCCTTATAGTGTTGTACAATTGGACGAATTATTCTTGCAAATAGTTTTTAAACTCTATGGAATGCCAATATCAATGGTCTCAGATAGAGACCTAGTTTTCACAAGTTCTTTCTGGAAGGCTTTTACCTCTATATTGGGTACAAAATTACATTTTAGCACCAGTTATCATTCCCAAATCGACGGCCAAATTGAAGCAGTGAACAAAGGCATGGAAAACTATCTGAGTTATTTTTGTTCTGAAGCTCATAAAACTTGGTATCAATGGCTCTATATGGTTGAATGACATTACAATTCTTCTTAACATTATAGCTTAAAAATGAGTCCTTATTAAGCTTTGTATGGGCAGGCTCCTCCCAAATTAACTTAGTACCTTCCATACTCTACAAATGTACATGCAGTTGATGATTTCTTAATTCAGCAATCTCAAGTCCATGATATAATGCAACAAAAAAGAAAACAGTTTAGAGTGGGAGATTGGTTGTACTTGAAGCTCTAACCCTATAGGCAACACAATGTACAGAAGCGAAGGAACAAAAAGTTATCCTCGAGGTGTTATGTTCCTTTTAAAATTCTACAAAGAATTGGTGAGGTGGCCTATAAACTAGATCTTCCTAAAAATTCTAATATTCATCCAGCATTCCATATTTCACAATTAAAATAAAAGAAATGAGACAATACCATAGTAGATCAACAATTACCTTGTGAAGCTGAAAAGACCTCTATTGTAACCGAACAGTTGCTATTTTTAGACTACGACATCGTAAGAATGATCGCTATCATGTGTTTGAGGCTTTGATACAATGGTATGGTCAGTCAACTGAGAATGCCACCTAGAAGAGGTGGTTTCGCCTTCACCGTGATTTTCCTTATTTGACTGACAACCTTCTGGACAAGGTTTTAAATGCGGGAGGATTTGGGAATGAATTGAGGAGATCAAATGACGAAATATTAGTAGCACAGGAATTGGGAAAGTATTTCACATTGAGTCACCAATTTTGATACATGTGAGAGTGTGAGAACCACATGTAATTGTGAAGAAGTTTAGTGAGCTCATTAACATTGGATGTTTTTCTTGTGACCCACTTGTCTATGTAACCATTTAATTGAATTAGTTTCAACTATATTTCTTTTCTTTTTTCATTTCTTTTCATTACTGTAACTTAAAAGAGATGTCAAGAAGGAGAGGGTGAGGGAATTAGGGGGATTTTTCTAGTAAAATTTCTAAAGAGAGATAGCGGAGTACGATCAACTCTAAATTGACCAAAATTGTATTAGCGTTTTGAAAAATAGAAAAATCATTCAAATTCTTTTTTTATTTTATTAATTGTTCGAACAAAATTAGTTGTGGCACATATATTTATATTTAAGCTGAGGTTTTATGACTTTGTATTGGTTACTCTAGCCTAATGTTATTGCCAAAGTTGTAATTTTGGCATCATTATTAGGTATGGATTTTGATGAGTTTAATACTTCAAATGTTCATACATGACTTATTCAAAATCTTCTAATCATATTATTTTATTCAATAAATAACAATCTCATTTGACTTAAGACATAATTTTATACAATATCATGTTATTTTAATACAAAAACCAAATTTATCCCCCAGAAAAATAAGTGTGTAATTTTGCTTTTAGTAATTATGAGAACTAATGATGATAATACCTAAATTTTACTATCTCCAATTGGTGAGTGAATAATTATTTTCTAGCATCCTAAAAGGGCAAGTTGAACTATTAATTTATTTTTGGAGGGAGTGTGGGTTATAATTATATAAGCATAATATTTACGCATCACATGTTTAAGCACCACATTTATGCATGCTCATATGTTTCGTTTTTCTTATTTTTTCTTATCTTTCTCGTATCATATCTAAGAGCATCTGCAACCACACTCACCAAAATAATTACTCAAAATATATTTAAATATTTAATTCACTACTTTAGCTAACAATTTTTTAAAATTCACTCAAACCATGTTCTCTATTTTAGCTAACTATTTCAACTAATTTTAACTAAACTTTCAATAATATGATTCAAAAATGCCATGTGGCATAACGGGTAAGCGTTATAATGATGATATGTCATGCTACGCCATCAAATTTAAATGTTCAATTTAAAATTTTACAACTTCCATATTTACAACGGTCATATTTATAAGGATCATATTTACAACGATCATTATGAAGGCAATGATCATATTTACAACGATCATATTTATAATGGTCAAATTTTAAATGGAAAAATATGTACTCTGGTCATGTTCATGTTCATGTTCATGAACCAACAACTATTTTAGAGGGAATTTTGTTGGGAAAGAGTTTTAATGAGAGAGAGAGTGCTAACTACATTTGATGAGTGAAAAAGAAATGAGGCAAAATAAAAAGCCAAATACAGAGTGAGTTGAAGCTAATTTTTTGGAATTGACTCACCAAAATAGCTAAAAAGTGATATTTATTGTGCTCATTGGAGATGCTCTAAGAATCGAAAGGATAAAGTTAATTTTTCTTTTTTTTTCTTCACAAAATTAAACTAAATACTCTCTTAATTTCTTTAATTCTCTTGATATACAAATTCTAAATTAAAGCTTCTGCTCAAATTGCTGCTACTGGAATTATCATTCTCATTCTTGGAATCTAATTATAGCATATAAGGAAGATAAAAGGAGAGATATTATATGAATTTATTCCCCATATTTCCTCATATCTGTTGCAATAATATTCTTGCATATATATTAAAACCCAGTGGGAAAAAAATCTATAATATAAATTAAGTTCCTAGAATATCATTTGATTCTCATATATTTGGATAATCAAGTTACCTAATTTTGATTAGTGGAAACAAAGATTTTGGAAACGTTTATTATTAATCGAAGGATAACGAAATAACAGAGGAAGAATAATAAAAATAATAAAATTCAACACAGTTGAAAAATTATGCTCATTAATTAAACATGGTGTTAAGAAATATATTACATTTGATTTTATTTAATTACTTTCGAGAAGAATTATATATTTCTAATACAGTGTTTAGATTGATTTAATTTGATCAGATTATTGTCATAGAGATTTAATTTGATCCCGATGGTGTAAAACTTATTTAACTCTAGTCTTTACTATTTGTTTTACACATTTCAAATAAAATTCTCTTTGTATTACATTTGATATGGTATCATAGCGTACGATTTATGTGGCCTAAAACTATCACCCTATTGCAAGTATTGCCAGTTGGATTGGTTATAATTAGCGATTCTTTTTGTTTATTTTCTTTAACTTCCGCAAAATAAATAAAAAAAACAATATCCTAAATCCTTCTGAAATTTATATTTGTTTATCCCTTCTCTATGGGTTATCAATTTTGAATCCAAAAATAATTATTGATTATGTTTTATCCACCTCAATCTAATGTGTGGTTTTTATTCGTTGTGTGGTTATCATCCCTCTATCTACTATTGTTATTAATTATACCCACCTCGATCAACCGTATGAGTGATAACTCTAAATCATGTTGTTATCGGTTTCTAAACTTTATTCCCTCTTTACTATTTTTTTTCTGTATAAATTCTATTTTAGTTGAAGATTGAAAATTAAAAAATGCGGAGTTTGAAGTTATAAATATTGTGTTTCATTCCATATTCATCTTGCAGGAAGTGTTAAGAAATATATTAGATTTTATTTTATTTAATTACTTTCTACAAGATTATATGTTTCTAATTTAGTGTTTATATGGATTTAATTTGATTGGATTATTATTATAGAGATTTGATTTGATCTTGTTGTCGATTGTGCAAAATTTATCAACTCTATATATTGAGTATTTAGTATTTATTTTACATATTTAAAATAAAATTCTCTCTCTTTTATATTTGACACACAGATATTATATAATCCTTCCAATGCACAGGGTTTAGTAACTACCACATGTATAGAATAACTAATGACTACTAATGTGATTATATGAAAAATTTATTTCCAGTAATGCTTCACTACTAATTAATCAATGTTTCGCAACTGTAATTGACCTTGTCAGGGGAAAATTGCGAAAAAAATTATTAGTTTTACCCATTGCAAAAGTAGAACTACTGTAATAGTTTTTGCAAAAATAGTATTTTTATATACCCCTCAATGTTTTTATCTATTTTCTTTCTCAGAGAGAGAGGCGACCAGAGCACATTCTGAGAAGAACCCATCTCAGTGATTTTTCTTTCTTTGTAGAAATCTCATCAAAATATGATTTCTCAAAATGTGCTTTGGTTCCAAGTCTGTTCTCTCTCTCTCTCTCTCCTTCTCCCACTCTAATTTAATTTTCTACTTCTAAATTGGGATTTGTATAAATATTCTTTCGTTTTTTTATTGTTTTCTTATATGGGTTTAAGGTCGTTGATTTTTTTCGGAAATCAATTTTCTCCATTCGTCATTCACGATAAGAAATCACATTTTTAAACACAACAAAATTTATAAAATTGGACAAATACTAATTGTGTAAAAATAGTATTGTATTTTAAATTATGTTGAATTAATAGTGGGTTATTAGCTTTTTGTACACTTAATTCGTGACAGACCGTGACAAAAACTGATTTTTTATTCTGACAAATATATGGGAAATATATGATCAATTAAGTTTCCTAATCAATATATTAATAGCAGAGACAGAAAATCTTCGTTGAAAATTCATTGATTGTTCGGAATTGACAATTTCGTTATTTTCCATCCGGGTAATTTCTTATAGTAGTTTCCATTTGGATCTATCTAATTCTTCAATCGAGCTACAGTTTTCATTATGTTGTTTCTATTCGGGCCGATTAATGCTAAAGAAAGAAATTTTAATCAAGAGTTGTATATAGAAGACCATGAAACAAGAAATTCCGAAAAAAAGAAGGCCATGAAACAAAATACCCAATTTATGTAGACATTCATTTCATTTATTTTTTGTTGATTCTATGAGTGGATTGGTGCTATAGAAATATTTTTAGCATAGAATTCATTTGTACCAAAATATTATGTAGCAAATACAAAGAGAGGCAAATATAAGCTCCGATGAAATTTCGAGGCTGGAATTAGGGTCTCGCAGAATGATGGTCGAACTAGTGGAACCGCCCCTGTTCATTAGGCCGAGACTGGCCCTCGAATGCCAGTTGAGTAGACCCGAGCGCTTTACACCTTTTAGTCCTTGTTTTATTGTCTGTTTTTTTTTTCTGTTTTGCTCTTGGCTTCTTTTTGCACCAAAAAAAAAAAAAAAAAAGCGAGAGAAAGGGGAAGATGACCTTAAGGGCAATTTTGTCCAAAAAATTACAAAAGTCCTATTTTTTCAAAGATTATGAAAGTTATCCAACTCTTAATCCTATTTTTGCAATATTCCCCCCTTACTAGATGGCAACTACTCGTAAATAGCAAAAGTTCGACTGATAATTTCTCAGGCCGACAAGATCATAAATGAAACATGTCAAGTATTAGTTTGTTGTGTGATAATTTTCTATGTTAAAGGTATATACATATAAAATGAGCATAAATAATTATCTAGCACGACTTGAGTCGAGCTAAAGAATTGGGTTTCCACAATCAAGTCGAACTCATTGAGCAATGATTCAACCGAACAAGCCATGCTCGATTAAATCAATACTTGACTTGACTTACTCGTTGCCACTGCTAGCTGCAAACATGCAACCATGTAGGACAAATGGGATTAGCGAAACCCCATCAGAAGAGAACTTGACTACTTGTTCCCAATTTATATATAGACACATATATCACACGACTAATAGATCTAATAAATATTATCATCAACAGATTAAAAAGAGTCTCAACTTGTGTATGTCCCACAATTTCTAACTATATATATTCAGAAACTTCTTCAGCGTAAATTATTGCAAACCTCTATCTATTTAGTAAGCAAAAGCGAAAACAAAAAAAAAGGAAGGAAATCACATTTTATAGGCAAATGGGAACCAAGGGCCGTGATATCTGCGAACGAGTTTTTGTTGGATTATTCTTCAGACACCTCCGTTTGGCAGATAGGGCAATTCTGTAATCGACACAGAACAGCTTTATCAGTAATTTTTCAACAATGGCAAACTAATCTTAAAACAAATTGTAATAAATAAAAATAATTGTGGCCTTGAAACTAGGTGCACAAAAATACTAGGAGGTTTAATTGCATCCCACGGGCAATTCAAATTAAGGATGTCAAATTTTGTAACAGAAATAACTAACTTGTGATCTGACGACAAAAAGATGCATAGCACGGGCCAACAATTGAAAAAAAATTGGCCACCTCAAACCACATAGTTTCTCTAAACTTAAATGTATTTGAACAATAGGCAAATTCACAAACAAGTAGTTTGGAAGGTAGAGAGCTCTTATACAAAAATATAGAAAACTGACAACAGCGTAAAGAAAACTTGCCTTCTTCTCTTGCAGCCAGCGTTTAATACACTTGGAATGATATTGATGACAGCATGACAAAAGAGTGAATTTGTCACCGTTCTCGAAAGGCATGCAACATATCACACACCTATACGTACGCATACATGCCAAAAGTGACAATCAAGAAATGGCCAAACTTTCGTAACTAATGCAACATCATATTTTCCTCTTCTACAATAATGAATGTGCATTACCTACTCTAACGTGTTTACCACTCTTGAAAGAACAAAAATACCAAAGAAACCAGCAAATTTGCTCAAAATATTGACAGAAAATTGCATCATAAATTACGTACGAAAAACATGTACCCTTGGGACCGGACTAGTCATATTTTTCTTAACGCGAACTACATACTTATAATCTCCATCAGAAGATATAACTCGTACTTGTAAAGAAATGCTTGGTGCATGATAATTAAAGAGAAAAAGCTGGAAAAAAAAAAAACTGGAGTCTAGAATTGTAATTGAAATGACTTCAAATCTGCAATAACTCTAAACAAATTATTCATGTGGGAGCAATTATAAACATCAAATTTGATAACTCTACATACATATATGACTAGAAATTCTTCTATTTTTTGTACGAGGCGCAGATAAATGTATCTTACTCTTCTTTTTCCTTTTTCCTTTCGTACTCGAAACTCGGTAAACTAGCTACGACCTCCTCTGGTAGTCCCCTGCTCTCTGACCCAACCGCTTCCCCTAATGATTGTAATTGCTAAAATGGAAAATTTCAATCAGAAAGTCGTACTTCAAAATCAATTTAGGCATATCATATGGTCCCAAGGGTTATCTTTTTTTTAGAATTAACACGTAAAATAAAGTTGTAATTCTTCAAAAGCTAACGCTTCTCAAAAGGAAGTACCTCATAAGACATATCATCGACATCTACATCATCATGCACAACATCACCGCTTGAATGCTGCGATTTAAGCGAATTAACATACAAGCATTATCACCATAACATGCGCAGAAATTTCATTTTTCAGTGACAAAAAGATTTAGAGTTACCGTATGAGGAGTTTCTCCAGAAGTAACCTCTTCAACATCTGCACAAAAATTTTAAAAAATGTACCTTTTTGGTTTTCAAAACAGAAATGTATATATTGTGGAAAAACAGACTCCAGCCGTATATAAATCCAAACGTCTGTCATCTAATGTTCATCAATTAATTTGAATTACTGTTTTTCCTAAATTCTGACAGTCTATTTAGATTAGCGATCTCCTATAGTCTCTATCAACAAAGTAGGCTCTTTTAGCCGCATAGAGGGGGTAAAGGAGCAAAATTTATCATCAGAATAAAAAAAAAGAAGCAATTTATATATATAGACTTATACTATAAAAACATTTCAGACATAAGTCAATACTCCCAATAATGCAAAACGTTGGAAACTGTAATTATAAAGAGAACTAAATTTTAGTCGCTAAGCAGTATAACTACGTTTGTGAAAAACCAATACGACCAAAAGAATGATTAAATTGAATTCGTATGAGCTATAGACTGGTTTTTTTTTACCTCTAGAGGTTGTAGAATTAGAAGAACGGGAAGATAGAGATGGGGGCACATGAGATGCGTCCACATCATCAAAGTCGTCCACCATCTGCAAAGATCTTGCAACAGCTTCGTCGAGCTCAGTTTGGTCGAAGCTTCCATCTCTTGAAGATTCACCACCAGAGAACTGACCCAAAGTGCTGACATGGTCATCATTGGGTGCTGTACCCCGATTCATGTTATATCCTTCAAGTGATTGTAACACACATTCCTATAGAAATTCATACAAGGATCAGGCATTCGTATTTCTATCATATGTTATAAAAAGAAATGCAAATATTACCACATGTTTAATAAGAAAACATGAAATGCGTTTTTAAAAATGCTTCAAAGAGTTATGTTAGGTCATGTTTCTCAAAACCATTTTCCAGGTTTTTTAGATAGAAAAATCGTTGGAAAGGGCTTGGAGGAATTGATTTCGAAACAGTTTCTAGTTAACTTGATACAAAACGCTCCAAATTGAGAGACCTATAGAAAGCCAGCACCTTTGGAGAGACCTATAGAAGGTTACCTTTATTGTTTCCACAAGTTATCATTGAAGGATAAATTAAACAACTACAAAGTAAATTCTGAAAGTTCCATTATATCAACCTCGAAACCAGTTGAAACGACAAAAGAGACCCAAATTTTGGAGAAAAGACCCAAACAGTCACAGGGCACTCGAAACCCAAAACCTAACCACACAAACTTGAAAATCCACCAATTTAGTCAACCAAAAACCCCATTGGTTTGACAAATCATGCACTACCAGTAGGTGTTTTTGTGTTGCTCAACNGAAACAGCTGAGCGGGTTTCACAGTACAGAAACCTTCCTTGAGAACAAAAATTAACATATTATTCGGCGATTAATAAAAAGATTAAAAAAGTCTTAAATTATTAGTACCTGGTGCTGAAGGAGCTCTTCATGATTTAGGTCGCTAAGTTCAGGTAAAATATCGCTCAAATTTGCCGCGATTTCAGCTGGAATAGAGGCACCAAATTGACGGTTTGTCATAATGGAAAATCTATTTCTCCTAGCTGAAAAAATTATAAACCAATTAAGCAATGGAAATGTATCAAGTAACTTGAACATCTCAATCGTATAATAGCATAGGAAAAAGTTAGACGCCTAACCAGATTCCACTAAATTATGTAATTGTTTGTACATACACATTCATTTGCTTGACAATGGGTGATCTAATTTGTAGAGCTTACTCCAATATCTATCTATCTATCTATGTGTCTAATGCAACCATGAAATCTTCTATACTCGTGAAAGAACTTTATTGCTTATGCATTAAGATCATCCAAAAACGAATGCTATGAGTATACAGCGAAACTAACAAAATTTAGCCCCACTCTATGAAAAACATAATTGTGCCGATGAATCCAGACTAAGTACATACACAGACCTCAAAAAAAAAAAATCCTGCCATAATCTCAGGAATTTTTGCACCATATCACTTAAAGAAGAAATTTTTATTTCAAGTCAATTTAGGTCTTCGTTTAATATAGAAAAGAGAGATCAGCACCTTACTACTGATGTTGACCACAATTTCAATATTTACATAATAAAGACAGGCTGATTTTTACGTACATAGATAAAATTGCATTAAATTTTTCATTTTTCAAACACATAAAAGGTGCCACGTGGCAGGTTAATAAACAATAAATTCACAATTAGGACGCAACCCATTACGATATGACTACCTAATCACTAATTAACTCCATAATTAGTTGAAAATTAAGGTCATTTTTTTATATTAAATTGACGAGGTCCTAAAAAGATACCCAAATCACAAAATGATGCAGGCATTAAGTGAGACATAAAATTGATCAAAACAAAAGCATGAGAGATCTTGAAAAAATTAAGAAGAGAAAATGGTAATTAAGTAAAAAATATTGCATATGTATCAGTGTGGTAAAACAAAATAAAATAAAATGCAGTGATTAACTTAATATTCTGATAAATCGGACCTGTGAATAGATTTCTACAGAGAAGAGAAAAATCTCTCAGATCGGTTCTTCTCAGAATGTGCTCTGGTCCACTCTCTTTCTCTCTCTCTCTCTCTCTCCGAGCGAGAGTGGTGAAGTTAAAAGCCAAAATAGAAAAAGGTCAAAGAAGTGTAAATTACACTATTGGCCAAATAGTATCACTCAAGTTTCTAATTGGTTTACTTAGTTTCAATTGAGACAATTTAGTTTCCAAATTGTTCAACATAGTTGAAATCAATCAATCATGGTAACGTTTTCATGAAAATCCATTTCCAATACGAAAACTCTTCTCAACTCGTACTGAAACCGATTGTAAGAAGTTTTCATACTAACAAAAATAAAAAATAAAACATGTTTAATCACTTCATTTCACTATAATAATACTAAAATTATATTTTAAAAAATAGANNTTTGCCCTATATTTCTAATGTCATATTAATTTTGTATTTCTCGCATTTCCTTTTATGAGTTGCTGCCAACATAATGCTAGCAGATGAGATAAATTTGTTCATCACTTACATAAGTAATAGACGTTAGAAATCTCTGACTGAAATATTTTCTAACTAGATATCCTTCCCGATGCTCAACCCAGCAAGTGTGCACGGAAAGTGAAATATTGTACGTATATTGGGACCATGGCTTACGCCATACCTGAGATGGTCATATGGGTGCGACTTGTGATCTTTTACAATACAATGCCTTTCGTCCTGCTAATCGGAGGAATGAATATCTCCCTTAGCTATTTTAGGCGTTGTGTGTTGTATCAACAGCTTGGCTTAATAGAAGACCATTAAGTCTATAAATGGGTCTTAATCTTTAGTGGTGAGCGAATTATTCGAGTGCATAGGTCACACATGCCAAGTATTGTACTATATTCATTTAATGGAACAATGCATGCTGCACTTGCAGACGTGAATCAATCACAAGACATTCGAAAAATTCTCCGGTCATCATGTTTCTCAATTTTTGTTTTCGAACTGTACCAATTTCTATTATTAAAAAATTGGAATCGGCTTATATGGAACGACTATCATATTCATGGACTGAAAATGTACTATGTTGCTTTTTGTTTCCAACTAAAGAAATTATTTTTATGAATGAGGTTTCTTATCAACTACAGAATCCAAGTAGGTTCCAAGAAATTGTCTTACTAGTGGAAACTCATACAGTAATAATTTATATCAGTGAGAACCTATTTTGTAACATGTTCTAAACTTCTAGGAAATAATAAATTATAGAATTGCACTATAGGTATTAAATAAAAGAGGTTTCGAACAGTAATAAATTATAGGATTATTTATATGAATGATGTTTCGAACTGTACCGCTTTCTATAAGTTCTACTACCTTGTTTCTTTTGGGACTAAACAATTCGACAAAAATAAGAAAATATAGCAAGTGGTACTTGGAAGGTTGTTGGAAAGGAAATATAGGGTCCACTTGACTTTTAGAAATGTTGATATTTCAAAGGGGTGGGGATAAGAATGTCGAGAAGCCATATATTATTCCAAATTAAAACCGAAAAAATTGTCACAAAATATTCTTCTTCTTTTAATTTGCTTTTGTGAAGAAACAAAACTACAAAGGCTTGTATCATGGTAGGTTTTACTTTTACTGCTAATAAAAAGCTTAATTTGAATTCTTCTATAGGTCAAATTGTAAATTTTTTTATATTTTATATAAATGTTAATGTACAAAACTTTGTAATATGGAGATTATAATTTTTGTCATTTGAACGGTTCTCCAATTAAAACACTTACAAGATTGTTGAAAAAGTGGTCATAACTCGAATGAGTGGCCTGTTTCCAAGTTATCAACGTATGAATTGCATTATGTAACAATTTTGTATATATGATATTACTAAAAAATGCCCTACTAAGAACAAAAGAATCATTGCACCCTACTCATAATGCAAAATGATGATTCGGTGAAGAAAGGTTTCGGTTGAAAAAAAAACATGTATATTACACATCAAATAAATTAATCAAAAAATCGTGATAACAATTAGAACATACCGAATGATAGTTTAAAATTATGGTTATTATAATTTCCATGGGAAGATTGACCGAACCCCAATTGTGCTCATTTTTACTTCGTAAGTATACTAAGATACTGTCGTAGTTTCTTCAGTAAAAACCCAAGCATTGAATCTCTCAAGAACTACTAAGCATAACCAAAATCCTAGAAAAGGTCAAATTGTGCTATTTTATTGTTAGAATTCATTTTTATATATTTAAATTATATTAAAACTACTTCTAATTGCTTCGTGGATTTTCCGAACTGGGAGAGGGTTTATGATTACAACTAAAATGTGATTTAACAAATAGAAATGATAACAATAATAATTAAAGTCTTGCATATATCGAAGAATCCAATAAATTAGTTTATTCTCTTAATTTTTCTAATGGATGAATTCCAATTTAGTTTGTCTGAAAAATCACTGATATATATAATCTAATTTATTTCTATTTAGTGTGTTATCGGGTGTTTGTCAGGCTACATAACTGTACCTAAATAATGTCTAAATCATTCAGACATATTCAAAACTATAGACTTTTAAACTAAATCAAATTTTGGATTAAGATTCATAAAATCATACTCATCAATTTAGGTGTTTGGTGATTACACTAATTTATCTTTATTCCCTAGGTAATAATAAACCTAGTCTAACATGGCAAAATTAAGCATAACAAGATTAAAATTAAAACATACTACTGAAAATATTGTAATTAATTAAAATTAATAATTACGCTACAAATTAAATAATTTACACAAGTACATATTTCAATTAACAGATAGCACATTACCTTTAGCAACCGTTTATGAGTTTGCAACAATTTTTAAAACTGCTTGCCGTGCAACTACGAGTCAGCAGCCAAAAAAGGCAATGAAAGGAAAACTAAAGAAAGAGAGAAAGGAAAAACCAAGAAGTGTGATTTGTGGAAAAAGTTGGCCCCCAATGTCAGCCACCCCCACATCCAAATAATTAATATTAACGCTTTGGATAAAATCTCTGTTTTATATATTTTTGTAGTACAATTAAAGGGACCTTAAAGTTCATGAGAATAAACAATCCTAGTGCTTCCGAAAATAACGTTATTTTTATGAAAAATTAAAAGTAAAACTACGTTACCCTGGATTTGGCACAAACCAGATAGAGGGTTGAACGTACTTCTCCGAAGGATCCAACACGTGATAAGAATGACTGGTTTTGTCTTCCAAGTTGTAGATACTCGAGTCCCCGTCAGCTCCTCCATATTCATATAGCGGAAAAGTGACATAATCATGAGGAGTATATGTATCCTTTGAAACAAATGATATCTTCAGAGCAATGGTCCAGTTCCAAATTAAGGCTAATAAAATTCCAACAATGATGCCCCGATTTGTAGTATGCCAATTTCGACATAGCATGACACATGACCACGGCCTCATAATTATCCAGACTTGCACGAAAATCGGATGTTAATATCGCCTTCATTGTATAATAATCAAAATATTTTAATTCCTTCTCCTTTTCAAACACCTTGGAAGCATCTTTGAAAGTTGAGAGAGAGATACAACTATTGCTGAACGGGTCTATTAGGGTTATAACTAAGTTTGTATCTAAACAAGACAACCACCCGCGGGAGGGGCCGATAAACTTGTGTTTGTAAGGTAATGGAAGTTGAATGTTATAGGTTATCCCATTGAGAAAGTTGAATAAACCCCTCCTCTTGTGATTATTTTCGTCTGTCTTGATCATTAGCATCGGAATTTTTTTACGAGAAACCTTGAGACTATTAAAAAACATGTCCCAACTTGGATTGAGATTGGCAACTTTGCGCCATTCGTGGCAAACAGCAGAGAAACAAAAATAGTCTGAGAATCGATTTAACTTTGTTACAATCAAATCCAGAATGTGTTCTGAAAACCCTGCCCAACCTCGAAATGAAGAAGTCATGGTAAACTAAAAAATGACAATAACATACAAGTGAGAAACAGAGTTCACATGTAAAATTATTCAAAAAATGAGCTGCAAACTTACAAACTCTAAAATAATTTGAAAAAAAAGCTAGGTCATGGTGTCACACCATGTAGCATGGTGTAAAAATATGTTGATTTCTAGGTTCAATTTTCACCAATATCCAATTAAGAAATACAGAAATACGATTGTAGTTTGGAAACAAGAAACATGCGAAGTTAATAAATATAATATGTTTGTTCCTTATGCAACTTAAACTTTTAGGTTAGATAACTAAGCACAAATGCAAAAATGAGTTTTGGCTTGGTTTTTATATGACACTTCGTGCGTCATTATTTCCCAATGGTACAATGAAGAAGGATTAACCATAAAAATCTAACTGTAAAGAAATTTTCTTTTACTAGAAGTTGTAAACATGTCACGTTCAATAAGAAGAAAACTAAGCCTAAAGCATTAAATCCCAAGAATTAAGTCGGCTGGATGAAATCAAAATTAGTTATCACACGCGTTGTTAACGTAAATTTTTCTACGACATCTCGCAACTATCTAAGACAATTTGCTTATTCTATTTTCTGTCATGTTCCACTAGCCAAAACAAAAAAAAAAAACAACCACCCAATGTTTATATGACATGTTATTATCATAAATGTTTTACGTTCAAATTTCTCCTAAAATTGATATTGGTGGTATTTAAAGTTCTAACTTGAATTTCTATAAGTTAGGGCCATGCACACCTCCATTGCGACTTATGGGT
>MKEJ01082529.1:0-19071 GCA_001753735.1 Embelia ribes | reverse complement strand
GTACACGTTAACTCATAATTCTCTTAAATTTGAATTATTATGACCGGGTTCAGATAATATTGGTTTTCGGTTCTGTTTTGAATCAATTATGGTTCTAAAATGTATGAACCAGAACCGAGATTAAATAAATCCGAACCCAAACCGATCCAATATGTCCCATTCTGATCCTTTCTCCATTCTCTCGGTCCACTTTTGTTCACCCATCAGGTACTGATTTTTGTAAAGAGTGATGCATCACCATAACACAATAAAAAGCAAACTATGAGATTGCCATTTTCTTAGAATCAAATGCTGCTAAATAGAATCAAACGGTCTTTTCTACTTATACCATTCACGATCGTCTTGCAAAAAGTGAAAACAAAACAGTGTAAACAAACAGTTGTCGGAAAGCTGGAATCGATAAACAGTGAATCGGAAAGTTACCAAAGATTCTTAGCTCTAACCTTTTTGACGATGAATTACTTAAAAGGTTAACTACACAAGCTACTCTTAAATCTTTGGGAAAATGTACACAACCAATGCATGATGGGAAGATAAATTGTAGTTGAAGCTAACGAGCGATCCTCTACAAAGATGCCCGCTACTCTGTAACACTTATCTAGCCGCTCCAAGAATAATCGACACTTATTCTACCAATGGGTTCCACTCGTACATATCATGAGCTCAACCACGTAATACATTTCTCACTAACAGGCCCATAATCTATAATCACTAGGCTCAAGTGACCATAACAACCAATAATGAAATACATACGGGTTTACGACAAATAAAGAACATTTCCATACTCTGCACAAGATCGAGCATCGCTTCTACTGTCAAGTTAACTACATGACGGCTGGAGGCTCAGGCTTATATATAAAATTATATCTATGCGGGTTCTAATGAGGGCAATCCCTAACAACTAAAAAAGTACACATGAAATGCACATTAAGCAAATAAATTACTATGATCAATACTATCATTTCCTATTTTCCAAATGGACTGCTATTAACGTGAAATCGTGGTGTTGCAGAGGTATATGACAAAATCATTTTCACCTGCCAATACACTAGTCGCACGGATACGAAAACACTGGTATCAATTAAAAACTGCACGCCATACCTACCCTGTTTTTCAGTCGCACCTACATGAATGGTCAAATAGAACCCAAATAATAAACAAAAACAATGGTAGAAAAGCCCCATGATTAGGGTAAATTTGAATCTTAAAAGAGTACAAACTAAAAGGTACGACAAAAGGTATATAGATAAAATAACAATTATTACCATCAATTCCAGCAAAAATCTAAAACTTAAGTTAAATCAACAAAAAACGAAACGACGCTACATTCATTCTTCCTCCTACAAATACTGAATCAAAGCGCTCTTCATATCCAAGACTAGTTCTAAATGGTGAATACCAAGTTATATGAATCGATGAATGCCTTCTACACTGGGAATCTGTTTTCAGAAACAGCAAATGGAGATATATCGAATTTCTCCACCACATAAGGAAATTGCTTCAAATGGGGATTAATGCGACCAAATAAACAATCAGCATATATATTTTGCAATTTAAATGAGTTAACGAGCAAACCTTTACCTTGTAGAATGCCCCTGCAATAGTCAATGCCATAATTTACTACAGAAGCCGTTTCTTGGCTTCTTGCTCGATATGATATCAGAAAACGAGTCAACCAATTGTGCAGCTAAGCTAACGGGATCGTCAATCAGAGCCTGTATAAAGGTATTTACAACCCTTCTTTCTTGTTCAGTTGATCTCATGCTAAACCATGTTAACAACTTCAGCCTAAATTCCTGTTCAATGTGACCTTCACATTCTAGCCACCTAATAATCTTCACGCAATATTCAAAATTCTCATCCAAACATCCCAACCCCTGTGAGATTCTGAATGGAGATCCATTTACAAGGGTGCTATTGCAATCAAGCGTATCTCCAATCGTGCTTGCAGCCCTCTTCCTACACGTTTCTCCACTAGAATCGACAGCTGGCACTTCCCCATTGGCCCGGCTGGCCCAGTTCCGCGAGTCGCCACTCCCATGCGCTCTATCTAAACCATTTTTTCCAATATTGTGAGGCGGATCATTATTATCCCCCTCAACAGTCCGCCCTATGGCGCACCCATTATGCTCTCCTCGAGGGGACTCAAAAGGAGGAAATACCTCCTCGTTCAAGTCGGGTACTGAGGCTACATTCAAATCAAGCTCACGTGAAACAGGTGGCGATACATCTTTGAGAGCCTCAACATGTTTAATTGCATCGTCACATTCACAGCATTCTTCCAAATTGATATCCGATAAACCCTCAAAGCAGCCTTGTTCTTGAGCCCAAGCCAAACGCAAAATCTTGCCAAGATCTCGAACCTTAAAACCAGAAGATGATCCTAACTCCCTTTTATTCTTATCCTCGGTGTGGGAATTTTCGTTCTTACAACCGGCACTTGTAGAGCCGAGATTTTTGTGAATTATCTCCACACTCTTGGTAAAACATTTTGCCTCCGAATGTCCTAAATCACTGGTCTCAGTGTAAGACCTTATTCTAAAAGAGTACTCTGTGCATGGTTGCAAATTGGATATAAAAATCCTTCTTTGAGTTCTGGGGAAAACAGAAATAGGCTCTTTTGAGTGTGACTCGTCTCTACTCTTACAATACCAGAGCTTATATCCCTTAATATCATCATTTGATGAAGCAGGCAATTCTATTAGAACAATCACAACCGAAGAACATGTCACTTCTTCAAAGTAGAATTTGCAAGCAGCAGGAAGAGACCCCTCTAGCAAAGGCCAACCAAACAACATGTAAATACATGATTGGGATAATTAAATTGACAATATCCACTATTTTCATGTTATTTCAATTTTCTTACAAAATATATTTGGAACCCATGAGAAAAGCTCTCTTTTTGGTTTCTGTAGTAGTATTTTCTTGAAAATTGTACTCACATTGTTCGAGGAACCAATTTGCTGAACACATTTTCTGCAGTTATCAATGTTTCCAAAAACCCAAAAAACAGCACGTGGAAACTTAACAAAAAGAAATTACTTCGATTCTATCGAGGAAGCACATGGTAGCTTTGCTCCTTCACTTGAGGATCATATTTTCCGAACTATATAGAAAGGAATTTGGGCAAGATGTCATGGAAAATACCTCTACGGATTGGATTAGAGTTACAAATTTTGGCAAGCCATTCATCTGCTTTCTCTATAGCAAGAGAACATAGTTTCTGCACTTCACTTGCAATAGATAACCTGCTGACAATGCCCCGGGCCATTTTGGCTGAAACTCCATTCAATGGCCCCACCTCAGTTTCTAATTTGACCTTTGCATCTTGAACAATTTTGTGTAGTTCTTTGAACCTCGAAGTCCCATCGAGGATTCTAAAACTCAAAAATATCCTTTCGCAAAGGTTATCAACCCGTCGAGCCTCTTTTGCTATAATCAGTTGCTTCTTCCAGCATCTGACAGCATTATAATTTTCTGATTAGTTAATGGAAAATATTTTGCAAACAACAAAGAACTCCTGCAAATTTCTTACAAACATGAAAAGAGGAGATAGACTCCCTGAATTTTGATTAAACAATGAAACATTGGCGCATAAGTTTTAACAAGGTCCCATAAACATATGGAGAGTCTTTCAAATACAAGACTCATATCTCGAAGTGACCATATTGAGTCTTTCAAATACAAGACTCATATCTCCAAGTGACCATATTGAGGCCCCAGACACAAGTGAACAAACTTGCTACAAGTGTTTTTCTGGGGCAATTTTTTTCCAGTCGCTGATCTTCTAAAGCAAATAAAGAGTAGATTCGTCTCCCAATTGGCATAATCTTTCTGTACTTTGCAGAACAAAAACCTTTCTATCTGAGGTTTCTATTTCCAATTGTAAAGAGATCCAAATTATTAAAATCTCAACTTAGAGAACCTTTCCAAATGGATTTTCTCGGTCCCCGTTTGAAATTGGTCAAGCCTGAGACCCAACATGAAAAATCCATTTACCTTCTTGGAAAAAGGAGCATGTTACTCCGGAAACTATAGCTGACAAGTTTTTCTTCACCGAGAAAATAAAATTAAACTCCAAGAAAGCAGCGAGATTCATTTTTCCAAAAAATTAAATTTGGAAAACTAACCATATGGGCCAGAGAATTAGTGGTGGCAAGTTCAATCCACCCTGAAAAGCACCACTCACAATTTAAGGGATAAAAACTGAAGGATGGAAGCATATACATTTCAGAAACAAGTACCAGGAAAAATTACGCAAAACATCACACTAATACCCAGTCAACAAACACAAGCATGAACCTTCATGTGAACGCCTCCATAACCAGAGAATTAGGCTTCCACATGTTTTATGCAATCTACCATATCTTCTTTCTTGTTTAAATTCAGTAAGTTGTAAAAGAGTAGAATTCCTTGGTCATTTCATTCATTGGCTTATATGTTATTTATATGATGACACACCATTTTAAAGCATCAGATTTAATAAGCAATAAAGTACACAAGAAGCAACTCACCCAAGTATGTCTGATACTTTACCACATGCAAAACAGCAATAACTCCCATCTAGCTGCATCAACTGCCCAAGATTAACCACCCCAGCTTTCTCACATCGGAGTGCACACTCAATGTGACAAGACAAGCCACAGCAGTCCTCGCTACTAGATTCGGATGTACATACCAGCCAAAGACTGGGGTCTTTGTTGTCATCGAACAAGTGACAAATGCAACAAGAACACCTCTTGCAAAATGTATCATCCATAGATAACGTCGCCTTACACGCAGAGTTTTTACAAATCCACGCATTCGATTGTCCAAAGTCTAGAGACTGATCCATAGGGGGAATTCGAATAGGGTTTTCCCCTTTCCTCTGACTTTTCCTTGAAAAAGTTTGATCCTTAGAACTTGAAGGCGGTTTCTTTGAATCATGATTTTTTGCAACTTTCTTACACGTCTTTAGAGGTTGTTCAATCATTTTGCACTTGGATGGAACAGCTTGTTTCTTTCCTTTTTCTTTATCAATGCAACTTCTAAAAAGGTCCTTCCTTGTGCCCGATTTTACAAACTCCTGATGAAGTTCTGGACTTTGTGAAGCATCATCCGAGTGCCTTTCTGGGGTGCTTTGCACGCTGGAAGAAAGGCTTTGAATTCCCGAAACTGTTTACGACACATAATAACTCAAGATAAGATACAATAATATGAAGAAGAAAAAAAAGGAATTTCCAAATATAAAAGTGTCAACATAAATAAATTTATAAATTCATTTGTCAGACAAATGAACTCGGACCTAGTTTTTCCCTTAGTCTGCATGTAGTAACATCTTCAATAATCACCCAGTGACCTCACCAGATAAATCATTTTCAAGCTGTCAAATCTTTTATGAAAGAGCAATTATATGGTAACTAGAGGCCTTGTTGCCCTTCAAATTAAATCCACAGATTCCCGATTGGGCTCATCAATAACCAATGAACCGAAATCTCTCCTTTCAGAGAGCTGAATTCATAAGCACAACTACTTGATAAGCTTTGTCAAAAATTTGATGTTTGCTTTCAAAATACTATCCATACAACAGGTAATGTTAAAGAGTTCCATAAGGGCTTTCGATAAGGCACAATAATGTATGGACATTATAAAACTTAACAGGATTTAGCAGGTGAATTCAATAAAAGTCGAGAAATAAAGTGAGGGCTAGAATGTTTTAATCGCTCATCAATATTATTTATAAATATAAGAAGTGTTGGAACATTCTCACATGTCTATTGCACATTATCAAGTCCCCTGAGGGCCCTCATTAGCATTGCCCCATTTAAGAATCATATCAATTCCTTCTCCAGGTTCATCTATGAAATGTCGAGTGAAAATAATCTAAGGTAAAGAACTACTAAGTTCAATTAAGCAATTCACGTAATTTAAAGGTGATCATCAACCTCCCCTAGCTACCCGGTACTTAAAGAAAACACCAGTCTTAGCACATTAGAGCACTCCAATCCTCATTTAACCCCTATATTCTATCCCCCACCTTATCTATTTTAGATATTTGTCCCACTACAACCCCTATACAAAAATATAATAAAAATATATGTAATTTAGATTAAAAAAACAAAACACACACACACACATACATGCTGCAGACCCACACATATAATACCCTCTCTCAAGTCTGTGATTGGAGAACTCTGGGGATTGTCGAAAAGCTGGATCTGCAGGATGTGGAAGGTGATGAGTGGTTTTTTCTTTTAAAAAAAATATATATATTTTGATGATGGTGGAGTGAACAAAGAAACCCCTTGATCAAGGGGTTCACAGTAGCAAATCCTTCATTTATGGGGGTTGAACAGTATATAGGGATACCCATGAGAGTATTTTGATGCTGAATCTCTAATTTATGGGTAGTGAACCGTTCTTGAGACTCAGGTGGGGATTCCCTAAGGTAAACGACCTCTGCAACAGAAGAGAAACAATTGTACAAAGCAAAAGGAAAGATCTAGAAGGGGAAAAAGGAAACTGCGAAGAGGAACATCGAACTAGTATAACCACCTTACCCTTTACTGATGAGGAGGATCTGCAGACTCCGAGAAGTAAAGCTATGATTTAGAGAGAACCATCTACATGTTTTGCCTTTCTTATATGATCTTTCTACCCAAACTGAGAAAGAGGAAATTAATGCATTCACCAGCTGGTAAAGAGGAGAAGCCACAGACTTTATGAAATCCACCAGCTAGGGTTTGCAAAGGAGCGGTTTTGATATTCCGCCCTCTATCTTAAACAAACTTTATAGCCATTCTAAGAGTCTAAGATCACACTATTAATTAATGTAACAAGAACATTTCTTTCCTAGAACTACTAACAATTTTCTGATTTTAGGGAGGGTGAAACAATCAATACATAATGCCAAACTAGTCTCAACCGAAACGGCAACGACAAAAGCTGCCAGCAGGTATCTGTCGTATATTAAACTTTTAAAAGAACTTTAGCAAATAAAAAGACTTCTAGCACTAAACACGCCAATCCCAACTGCCACCTCAGTCCTCAATATCTTCTCTAGTCGGTGAGGATGTCCCACCATATTTAACAATATATATATATGGACAACCTAGTACACAAGATTCCCACATTCAAGGTCTGGGGTATTTGACAATATTTGGGAAAATAAAAAATTAAACAAATATGCATAATGGTGAGCACCAATATTTATCTTGAAACATCACCAATTGCTGATAAGTTTATGTCAATTGTTAGATAATTTCTTCATGCAAGTGTTTATTTCTATAAAATTAATTAAAGGTAAACCTAAATGATTCTTTAAGCTTAATCAATACAACCTTTACTCTTAGTATAATTACTAGTTACTGAATTTGATAGGAGTTGTATACTACACCTTATTAACCAATCCATTATAAACATCTCACTGCCATGATTCCACCTTTACCTTATAAAAATGTGTAACACCATACCGAAAGATAGGACAAATGACTAAAGGAAAAGTTAAATTGCTTAAAATGGTTTGATTTCATGTGATTACTCAATCGGGTACGGGTCACACCACAAACACCTCGTGAGAGGCCCTCCTCTGACCAACATTCCACATGCCCACTAATAACCAAACGTTTATATTCCTAATGCTCCTCAGGTTTCTATTTTCTTTTACCCTTTTTCCTCCGGGACCGTGGTCGTGGTTCAAGTGCATTTAGGACAACTAGAGGAATATACACTCCTTCAATACACAAATAATAGGCCAGTTTAACAAACACGTAGTTTTATGCAAAGTAAAAAAAGTTTATTTTCAAAATTCCAATTAAGAATAAGTTACCACATCCAAGACTATCAATTTTCGTCTTATTCATATTCCTAGAGACTATGAGGGGCAATATTGATTATGGACGGCCCAGTGCACAAAGCCCCCATATTGCGAGATCTGAGAGAGTCTAATGTACGCAACCTTACCCTTGCTTCCAGAGAGATGGTTTCCAACATGAGGGGCAATATTGATAATAGATTTAATTTATAATATTTAATATCCTAAAATAGAAGAGCACAATTTTCTTGACTTTTGGACTAATAATTGTGGATGGATGGAGTAAATATTATTCTTCATCCAGCTTTCTCAATACAAGCCCCAAAATCAATCCAAAGCATATGGATTAGGCCACGGAGGGCAATGTTAGAGAAAATGAAATTGTACAAATACATGTCTACTCTTCATTTCGGATGGGAAAGTGAAAAATCAACTGTAGTGTAATCTTGAACAGAGTTCAAAGTAATAAATAGCATGGAGAGAGGTAGGTGATAAGATTTCTCACCCTATAATTATGGGAAGATTTAATCAGAATACTACTTGATTTGTCGTCCTTTTGGAGCTGGTGGCTAATATATGCAAGTGAAATTCATAGATCGACTGGGCTGTTCTCTTGTAGACTATTTTCGATAACAACGTTTGATTTGGGTTCCTACTATGGGCTTTCATGTTCAATAACTATAAAAAATTAAGTAGTACATGATAGAAATACCCGATTAAGAATTCTGGTGAACATCCAAATGAATTACATCACCTTCACAGGAAATAGCAAATTATGCAGTGAGGATCAGCATGAAAAATACGAAAAGCTAGATAAAGATAGGGAAAGAAGGGTAAGACTATCATCAAGGTCATACCTTTAGCAAGAAATTTGTCTTCCGAATCCATAATTTTGAAATAAATGAAGTTGAAGATGACCCCTGTAAGAACAAGTTAGCACGGCAACCTCAACAGCAGTACATAGAACTCAGCAACAATAAAAGGAAAAAAAAAGGTTCAAGAAGACAAGGTCATAATAACCTAAAAGGAATCAAGTTATTAGACAGTCACATCTCAGGAAAAACAAAAAAATAAATAAATAAATTGTTCTAGACGGTCTTTAACAATGGTCACATCAAGATCCATCACCCTCGATCTTGAGAGCCAAATAAACCATTGGAAAGCAAAAGCCTATATAGTGCAGTATTTTCTAAGAAACTTTCCTTGCCAATCATGGAATTCTTATTAATCAATCCTCACATGCGGAGGCCTAAAAAGCTCAACATGACAATGGAGTATCTCATCCTAAGCATTTTGGGATCCATTAAAAATTGAATGAAAAAAATAATTCACCCCGCCTGTAGGATCAATGAGAAAAAAGAAAGGGTGCAAGCAGAAGAGATCGTGTCATAAAATCCTCATTAACAGCCTCCGAAAAAATCAATCGCTTAACATACGATAAGGTCTAAAATAGCCTCCGCATCGAGTTCCATTACACTACGGATAACAATCATAGAAAGCTAAATAAATCATTGGTGCAGTGTTTTGTAAACAGATGTGCTCTCCATTCATGGACTACTTTATAATCCATCCTTCAAGCAAAGGCCTAAGAACTCAAACCTGTAAAACTTAATGTCTCTTTCCATGCAGTGCGGGACCCGTTAAAAGTTAATCAAACATAATTCATCCCCATACTCCCAATCTATGAAAAAAAAAATCCAAAAAAACAGGTACAATATTGTTGGATTCTTTCCCTTTACACCGCAGGCACCTAAAAGTCAAAACTTTTATGTTTTTTACCCCAAGTGGGTTCCATTATAATTCCCAATGCGACTTTTGGATAAAAAAGAAATACACATAAGCAATAATAGATAGCAACAATATGCAAGCACAAGATCCTCTTTTTTTCTTTACGTCTTAACCCTCAATTTGAGTAAATTCCACCAATTAGCTTATTAATTAAGCATAAGTTCATAAATTGCAATAAACATAAAATCCCTCTTTTCTATACCCTACATTGCCAATAAATTTGACAATTACATGGACAAATCAGCCATATTCAACTTGGGGAAAATAGAAAAATGCACTTCACACACTGACACCTAAAAATCTAACTTGCTTGTTTAACAGGTCTAAAATTACCCTGATTGACCTCATTCATGATTCGCAATGCCAATATGGATAATCATAATCCACAATTAGATAGCAGAAAATCAAAAGCACAAGACATTATTTTTCTTCAATTTTACTTGGCCAGATATCAACTTCAGAAAAATCCACCGATTATCAGTTAAGCAGAAGCTATCAAATTGCAACAAATGTGAAACCATTTTTAAAAAAATCTAGTTTGCCAATAAATATATTAATTACATGAACATGTTAATCAAATCAAAATAAGAAATTAAGAAAAAGATACACGCCCAAAAAATAAATAACCAACAAAAGCTCATACTAACCAACTCATACATCCATGTCATTAGATATGTATCTATACAATCAGCTTGTCAATTAAGTAAAAGCTAGCAAATTGCAAGAAATACGAAATTCCCCATTTTATTTAAAACCCTACATTGCTAATAAATCCGTCAACATTTACTAAATTAGCCAAATTAAAATTTGAAGAAAAAATATATATTTGCACAAAATTAATAACCAACAAAATTTCATATGCATTGAGCGAAATCGACTCTCCAGTTTTTTGAAAGTTCCCTTTTTACCCTACATTGCAAATAACTTCATCAATTTACGTGAACAAATAGCAAATTTCAAATTAGGGAAAACAGATAATATGCACGCAACATTAACAACCAGCAAAAGGTCACATACATTAAACACAATCCAAATTGAGCTAAAACACAGCCAAGCTAACCAACATATTCAATTACTTACGAATCTTATTAACTAAGAGAAGCTACCAAATAACAACAAATGTGAATCATTACCAATTTTTACGACCCTAAATTGGGAATAAATTTGTCAATCCCCAGCAAATTAGCCAATTTCCAATCAGAAATACACACATATGCAAATAAAATATATTCTATACATAAACAAAATAATTGACCAACAGAAGCTCGTAAATAGCACAATCGCCTTTCCGGATCTGAGCTAAAAACTACAACCAATCTAACCAACAGATACATACACACACACACATATATATGAACCAATCATATTAATTAGCTAATTAGTTAAGAGAAGCTACCAAATTGCAACAAAAGTGAAGCATTCCCAATTTTTATAACCCTGAATTGCAAATAAATTTGTCATTCCAAATTCCAATTAGAACTATGTATTTATACAAATTCATATACACATATAAAATAAGTAACTAGCAGATGCTCATATACATTGACCACGATCGCCTCTCCGGATCTGAGAGCTAAAACCACAACCAATCTAACCAACACATACATACATACATACATATATAGAAACATATACATAGAGGGGGAGAGAGAGAGATTCTGAACCTATGACGCATGTGAGGAGAGAGAAGGAGAATGAATCTAGGGTTTCGTCTGTGGCCCGATGCGCTCAGCGAGGAATCTCTGTCTCTCTCTCTCTCTCTCTCTCTCTCTCTCGCTCTAGAAATGGCAACTTGGCAGTTGGTCCAGAGACGAATGAGTTGCCTTCTGCTAAGGTGTTGTGTGTTGAATGGGTTTTCATCCGGTGGGGGACTTACTCACGCGCGTCTCTATGCGCGTGCGTTTTGGATTCTGTTAAAAAAGTGGCCTATCTCTGACAAAATATCTGTTTAGTAGTTGTAGTTTCTGTTGAGATACTCTCGAGTCCATGTACTTTAAAAAGAAGACCGATTTGGTATCCATTTTAAGAAAAGTGACATTTCTTTTTTCTGTTTAAGAAATATTGATGGTAATAAAATACTATTTTACTACTAAATCATACTCTATCGGTATTGTGCCAAGTGATGCTCCAAATTATTATTGCATGTGCAAAATAAAAAAAAAATTAGTCTTTATTATGTTGGAAAAGCATTCTTTTTCTAATTATTTGGGTCCAACAAAAAAAAAAAAAAAACACAGAGATTGTATGAAAATAACAATTCTTGGATCTATTGGTGTTTGCACGTGAGTGTTGAATAAATAACCTTCATATGTTGCAACAATAAATGTACTCTGTCGTGCTATGAGAAAATATTATAATAATTAATAGAATAAATTCATAGAATTAGAAAGCATAACCTATTAATATTTCATCATATTTTATTATGATATCATGCAGGGCCATAGATATGATATAAACAATTCTATTTTTCATGGGAAAAAAAGCATTGTTTCCACGTTAATTTTGTTTTTAGTCTTACCCCGCTATGTTGACACGTTCTCCCTATGTTTCATAACAAGTGTCATTTAAGATAATAATATATGGATTAAAGGGATGTATAAAAATTAATAATATTTAAAAGAATTAATGTGTTGAGCAATTAATATGGGTAAATTAAAAAAAATTAGAATAACATTGATTTTTTAAAACGACATTTAATATGAAAAAAAAAACCTCTGAAACGACATTTAATATAAAACAGTGAAAATAAACAATTTCAATTAAACAGTGGATAAAGTTAGATGGAAAAAACAACCAAAAGATAAAGTTGCATGGAATTTTGAAAACACCTAGAATATTAACTCCTTGATATTCGCGAATGGAAAGAAGTGTACATTGAAAAATGAATGGCTCCCCTTCAACTCCCTAATCTAAAGGTTTTATTTTTAGTTTTATTGTTAAAATTTTTTGTATAATTTTTTTTTACGTAATTTCATAATACACTAAATTTATATTTATATATTATATATATAGTACTCCCCTATTATCGTCCGATAAGGAGTTGAATAGAATTACAAGAATAACAATCAAAACAGATCCATCATCTTCTCAGTTTTAAAACCAGATCTGAACCAGCGGTCCAATCGGTCGAACTGGTACCTAGTTCAGTTTATGGGTCGGGTTGTGCCCGTTAATTAGCTTTGGCTTAAAACCGGTTTATATAATGAATACCATTCAAGTTGCTGGCCGAATTTAAAAAATGGGTACTGGTTTATGACTGACCCGATGCTTCAATTACCTTATTTGAAAGATAAACTATTGAAAATTTTCTAAATTAACATTATTGGTATTTGGTAGCAATAATTAAGGCTATAATTGTGGGTTGCTTAAGTTAAAGGCAATGATTTGAATTATTTACTTTATGTAAACTTTTGAGATTTGAGTTTGGTATTTATCACAATTTTCTCACCTTGTTATTATAGAAAATTTTGTATATAGAACAAATAAATATGGCACTAGAAGAGAATGAAATCATTTAATATATTTCCATAGTTGCAAAAGTAAATGTCTTTCCATATTAATAAGAATACTTATTTTATTTAAATGACATTAAAAAATTAATATGTTTCCATGGTCACACAAATAAATATCGTTTTATAAGAGTTGTAATTTCAATCTTACATAGGGTTTTGTTTTGAAATATTTGGTACGCTAAATTTTATATTTATATCTGTTGGTATGCCCCTGTTATGGTCTAATTAGTAGTTGGATAGAATTACAAGAATAACAATCAAGACGGGAAGATTCATCCTCGTCGGTGTTTTAAAACTTGGTTCGGACTGGCGGTTCAACTGGTTGAGCTGATATCTAGTTCAGTTTATAGGCCGGGTTGTGCTGGTTAATTAGCTTTGACTTAAAACCAATTTACATCATAAAAACCGTTCAAGTCACTAGTTAAGTGTCGATTTTAAAAAATCAGTGTTAGTTTGTGATTGGCACAGACACTTCAGTTCCCTTATTTGAAAGATAAATTATTGGGAAAAATCTAAATTAACATTATTGGTATTTGGTAGCAATAATTAAGACTATAATTGTGAGTTGCTTAAGTCAAGGCAATGATTTGAATTATTTACTTTATGTAAACTTTTGAGATTTGGGTTTGGTATTAATCACAATTTTCTGACCTTGTTATTATAGGAAATTTTGTATATTGAACAAATATATATGGCACTAAAAGAGAATGAATTCATTTAATATCTTTCTATAGTTGCAAAAATAAATGTCTTTTCATAGTAATAATAACATTTATTTGATTTAAATGACACAGAAAAAGTTAAGACGTTTCCATAGTCACACAAATAAACATCGTTTTATAAGAGTTGTAATTTCAATCTTACATAAGGTTTTGTTCTAAAATATTTGGTTAATTATTATTTATTTAACTATTTATAATATTCAATGATATCCCGAATCAACTCCGGTTCGATTCTAATTGACATACCGGTTGGACCAATGACTCATGGTTTGATCCTTCATCTATCCGATCTTTAAACATTGATCGTTTTGCTTTTGGATTTTGCTTGTTCTTTGTGCTTTCTTAAATTTTTGGTAGCTTAGTTTCTTTCCAATTTTCAAGAATTTAGGCTATGAAAATATTTCAACAAGTTACACTATTCAATATATGTGTGATATATAAATAGACGTATGACATTATGTGCATGTATAAACTGAATTCCCTTAGAGATTACAATTGTGTGTTTCAAATCCCAATGTCGCAATATATTAACCATGTGTTTGAGAGGATTAGGCAATACTTATGAATAATATGATGCATTCTTTAATTTCCTATCATTAAATCAAATTATCTTATACTTTGATTTATATAAAATGAATAGAGCTACGTATAGTCTGCGCAATTCACAAACCATACACTAGTGAACTAGAAATACATAATTCTAAGGGCTGACCTAGTGGTAAAGGCTTTAGAATTTGTGGTATGTTTTCTCTAATATCTCAAATTCAAAGTGCAAATATCCCGATTCGTATGGGGAGGAGAGATTGCACGGATCTCGAGATTACGCGTTTCGCACGTAAAAACTACGAATTGTTCACTAGATCATTCAAGATTCGGATCACTTACTGCACATATTTTGGACTAATGTGTCACATTTAATCTTGACGTAACCAAATAGAATTTTCTATGAAACCACAAGAACCATCCCTGTAATTAGGTTTAGTTGATACTTTATTCAAAGTACAATAACCACTTCATTTGTGACGTATCAACTTCGTGCGTGTGGTTTATGTCCTTAATTAGCACGTGACAAAATTAATTTGAGTTACGAAATTGATAAGCATGGGATTATCCAAACTAATAATCTCCTACCCACAGGATAAATTCAACTACTAACATTGTAATTTTACGACAGTTGTTTAATATTGTGTACTGTAAATAATGTTACTTGTCAAAATATAATTAATTTGTTCTCTTTACAATTAATACTTCATTAAATAGTATCTTTAAATACATTTCATTTAATCTCATAATCTACTTGTACTTATTTAAGTATCGCAGTGTCCCATGCCTGAACTTTTGGATACCGTTTGGAGCCTCAGACATTTTACCTCGGAAGTTCATATTCTACCCTCAAATAAATAATAAAGTGTGATTGATTTTCAATTATTAACAAATTCGTCAGTATCAACCAGATCCAATCCTTATACATCGGGAGTAGATAACCTTTTTGTATCATATTATCTACCCTTAAGAAATAATAGAGTATTTAATTTCATTATCCACTTTTGGAATAACTTGTACTTAAACCATTAATTGCAATTTGCAGTTTATTCAAGTGTCAAAAAAAATATTGAATTTTAGGTTGGGTGTAAAGTAAACAAAAGGCTTCACAAGTGGTGGTTAAGAGTTGAAAAGAGGTATAACCAAATTTTAGAGCTCGTTTATTATAAATACCTCAAAATTTAGCCTTACTTTGACTCTTTGGCATTTGTATTCTGGTGTAAACTCGCAAATGCTTTTAGTAAAAAAGTTAAGTCAGAGCATTGTACGAAATAATATATAACAATAAATTAGCTATAACAAAAAATTATACAAATCAATTTTATTTGGTCCACAATTAGCTGTATTAATATACATTCACTCTCGTTCTATAAAATGAGATAATGTGCCTAATTATAAACCGAATAAAATAAATTTATATAAATTATCGGTATAAGTAAATTGTATGTATGATATTATATATATAGCATGGTTGATATGGTAAGTTTCACATGATAATTAGTTCGTAGAATAATTCATCATAATACAACATTGTTCATTATTATATCTATATATAGGTGAGATTCATGCATTAGAATGTGTAGGCGAGACATATACATTTGTATGAGTAGGGTTAGAAATCGAGTGATCTTTTCTCTTTTTTTTGGGACAAAAACATTATTTTACAAACAATGAGAAGCAATGAGGCCTACAGTCTTACCGTAAAAGATTGGAAACCTGATCAAGGATTTTACCATTGATGGGCATTACGGGCATTACATTTGGCAGAAGGGTTCTAATATCGTTTTACAAAATGATTAATACTAGTTCCAACTTTTTAATTCGAATCAATGCAAGGCGAGGCGAGGCTTTGTTGTCTTTTGCATAGTCATATTATTGGGAGTTTTGATTATTATGGACATAGTTATGATGGGCTATATTATTATTCATAATGGCATTCATTAGCATTTATTTTACTTTTTACCATTTTAGAAGCATGCTTAATTTAATGCCTTATTTGTTCATGAATAACATACTCATTCATGTCATATAGCACTTAGACTCTATTATATCTTGATATTTATCATCTGACCATTTCATTTTCATTCTTTATTATTATGCATGGTTTTTTAGGTGCGGAGGCACGTTTCGAGAATCTTTATAAGCTCATATATATGTATTTTGAAACTATAACAGGTATGGTGGTGATGGCATAGAAGTTAGACATAGTTGTTTATGTATTACTTTTGTAGGATAAGAACATGTTGTAACTTCATTTTATTATTCATTTTTGTCAAGCAGATAGCTTGTGGCGATGTATATGTAAACTAGCCATTTACTCTTGTATCATATATTTTTATATAGTGTTAACGCGGGCCTTCCTATTTCTTTTTAGAAGAGCTTATACACATATATATATAGGCAGGCTATATATGTATTTACTGCTATGAGACTCTGATGTTAATGCTCTATATAGTTGCGTAGTATCACCCTACAGTAGTGATTAGGCATTGTCATGATGATGATGGCATAGAAACATTTTTATATTTTTATTTTCTTTTCTTCTTCTTTCTTTCTTTTCTTTTTATCTCGCGATCCCTGGGTCATGTATTTCAGTGCGCGACAGGTTGGTATCAGAGCTAGTCAACTTATGTAAACCTTGGTGACTTGCAAGTAGGAGATTGGTGGGGTCAAGAGTATAGTTATGCATATAAATTATTTGCATAGTATTAATTTATTGGGTGACTTAATGTGTGATAGTTTTCTTGCATTGATGACTATCATCACATTATAATGACTGACTTCGCACCTCCTTACTTTCGTTGTGATGTGAAGTTAAGTTATTGCGAAAGGGCGTGGAAGTCGAGGCGGTGGGCAATGATGAGGAAGAGAAGTGAATATTTATGGCCAAGGTTGTAGAACGAGGGTTTTTGATGAGGAGGAGACGTCACTTATGTGCACTCGCACACAAACAATGGCAGACCTGAGGGAAAAAGAGAATATTCCCAAATTGGAGAAAATGTCGGAAGAAGAAAGCATGGAGGAAAATGAGGGCGAGGGTCATTTACCTCAAACTCAAATTCCCCTACGTACTTGTCCTCAACGGGAGAAGGAGAGGCTTTGGGTAATGGAAGAGATTTTCATACGTATGATAGGGAGTCCACGGGGAGAAAGTGGCGAGACTCGAGCCTCGACGGCTCAAAAACATTTCAGGAGGATTGATCCTCCTATCTATAACATGGAAGAATAGTTAGAGGATTTAGAGTGCATCTTTAATTCGATAGTAGACAATGATCTTATGATGGTGACGACGCCGTTCTATCTGTGGGTTGAGGTAACAAAGTGGTGGAAAGGGCAAGGGGAGATTTTCAATGGAAGTAATCTCACTTGAGCCACTTTCAAGGATTTGTTCCTGGAATAATTCTTTACCGATATGCACTAGGAAAGAAAGAGAGATGAGTTTTTGAACCGTACTTAGGGGAGTATGGATGTCTAAAGATGGCCGTTACATTTGGCAGACGGATCCTAACATCGTTTTAAAAAAATAATTAATACTAGTCCCAACTTTTTAGTTCAAGTCAGTAGCGAGGCAAGGCGAGGCAAGGCAAGGCAAGTCATTGTCTTTCGCATAGTCATAGTATTGGCTAGTTTTGATCATCTTTGACATAGTCATGGCGGACTGCATTGTTATAAATAATGGCATTCATTAGCATTTATTTTACTTTTTTCTATTGTAGAAGCATGCTTAATTTAATACCTTATTTGTTCACGAATAACTTACTCATCCATATCATATAATACTTAGAGTCTATTATATCTTGATGTTTATTATCTTACTATTTCATTTTTCTTCTTTATTATTATGCGTAGTTTTGTAGATACAGATGTGGGTTTCGAGCATCCTTAGATACTCATATATATGTATTTTGATGCTATAGCAGGCATGGAGGTGACGGAATAGAAGTTAGATATAATTGTTGCTCATGTATTACTTTTGTAAGGTAAGAACATGTTGTAACTTCTTTTTATTATTCATTTTTGTCAAGTACATAGCTTGAGGCGATGTATATGTAAACTGGTCGTTTATTCTTGCATAGGATATTTTTATATAGTATTGGCGTGGGCCTTCCTATTTTTGTTTAGAATAGCTTTACCATATATCTGTAGGTAGGCTATATATATATTTACTGCTATGAGACTCTGATATAAATATTGTATATAGTTGCGTATTATCGTCCTGCAGTGGTGATTAGATGTTGTAGTGATGATGGTAGCATATAAATATTTTTATATTTTTATTTTCTTTTCTTTTTATCTCCCGATACCCAGGTCACGGATTTCGGGGCGCGACACGTTCAAGTATACCTTGCGTCTATCTTGAGCTACTCCGTTCTTCCATTCAACCATAGCGTTACCAACCACGTCGTTACCCATACGAACCGAAACCATTGTTAACCTCCTTGTGCCCTACTCGAGACATCTTGGTGAGCACCCTGTATACAAGATCCAGGAGAGCGAGTGCGAGTGTGTTACAAATCTCCAATCTCATAAACCAACATACCAGATCCAATAATGGGATTCCAAAACCATAATCAACCACATAATACCACAAATGTAAACGAAAATCGGACAGCATAACGACAGGAAATAACTAAAACCATCCATGCAAACCTGTCCAAAAATATATACAGCTGTCCAACCAGTATTTCACAACATATTTATACAAACCCAGACT
>MKEJ01082528.1:0-12079 GCA_001753735.1 Embelia ribes | reverse complement strand
GCGGAAATGCCCATCCCTATCCACAAATATCATGTTTTAATAAGACTAATGATAATTGATTTTGTATTTGATCAAATAAATTTACAATACATGTAGCAACAAAATTACTATTGTCCTATTCATAAAATTAAATTATATTCACGAATAACCATCCACAATATCGTGTTTTAATAAGGCTAATGCAATTGATTTCGTATTTGATCAAGTAAATTGACAATACGTAACTTAACTACACTGAGAGAAGAAATTACTACTGTTTGATGCATAAAATTAAATTATATTCCTAAATCACTATTCACAATATTGTGTTTTAATAAGGTTAATGATAATTGATTTCGTATTTGATCGAATAAATTTACAACACTTATATTAACTTAACTAGAATAAGAGAATATAGAAGTTACTATAGTCTATATTATCGGATTACTGTCATAAGAGGATGCGTTACTACCAAATAGGGACAAATCACTATATGTCTTTCCATATATATACAACTTATTATCAGATTACTGTCATCTGATGATGTATTACTACGAAATAGGGAAAAGATACAATAGTCCATATTTGACATGCAAACTTGCGATATAGGTTTATTGTAAAATATTCCAAAACTACTAGCATAGTGCACGATTTTTTCTTTGCAAATGACTGATTTTCAAATTTGTGGCTTAAATTATGCTACATGTCAAAATATGTGGCTATTATTCATTCTTGTATTTACAAGAATTTCACTAACAAATATTTTCTTATATTGAGGTATTTTCATACTCAACATTAGTTAACATCTTATCGAAAGAGTAGGGAGGGTGGTATCTGACCCCAAAAAAATAGAGTCGGGTGGTAAGGAAAAATACAGGCTACAAAAATAGAATTTTTTTTTTTTTATATATAATACAAAAATATTCTTATAAGTTTTTGTTACAAGATTTTATTTTTGTATTCAGTATTTTGCCTCCCACCATAAGTCTATTTATTTTTGAG
Organism: Embelia ribes; assembly: GCA_001753735.1. Taxonomy (NCBI): domain Eukaryota; kingdom Viridiplantae; phylum Streptophyta; class Magnoliopsida; order Ericales; family Primulaceae; genus Embelia; species Embelia ribes. The sequence continues at coordinate 11,098 of MKEJ01082528.1, read as the reverse complement.
TTGGATAACACCCTCCCACAAGAGTGGCTTTTTTTTTTCCCACTCCAACGGAAGTCATCTCTGTACAAGAATATTTTTTCATGTGATTTACAGGAATTATATACTTTGAGAATAAATTATTACATCCAAGGATAATTTATTATAAATATTTTTAGTTAATTTTTTATTAAAATTAATTATAGTAAATTATTCTCAATTTACAATAATTTTGTTCTCAAAATACAGTAATTCTATACAAAAGAATTATGATATATTACAAGAAAACGAATTCTTGTATTGAGAGCAAATCCTACTCCAACACCTTATTCTGAAGGAAGACATATCGGTACAATAATTTTTTTCATGCTATTTACGTGAATACTGTATTTTTAGGATCAATTATTACAAATTGAGAATTAATCACTTCAAATATTTTTAATTTATTTTAAGTAAAAATAGTTGTAGCAAATTGTTCTCAACTTATAATAAACTTATTCTCAAAATGCAGTAATTTTGTAAAAAAATAATCTTGTAATGTACAAGAGAAAACATTTCCTGTATTTAGATCAAATCCTATTCCGAATTATAACGTCATAAGTAAGAATTTTCATCATGTGACTTTTAATCTTAACACTTCGCCTTGATATTTTTGGCTAATGTAAGAATTAAATTTTGGTAAATTTAAGAGAAAAAATTGGAGTGTGCTTGTCATGTGGTTACTAGTAACTCATTTGAGGCGTTATGCATGAAAATACTTAGAGCATTCATATCAATTTTGCTAAAATATTGGCTATTTTAATTGAAAAATATCACTTTTTCTGTTTTACCTATTCATTATAAACCTATCTTATATTTTACCTAATCTTAATTTATTTAAAATTTTTCTATCTAGTATTTTTATTATTAATATATTTATATATATCTAAAATTAACATTCAGAATCAAAAATATTTTTTTTTATAATTTGGTATATAAAATTATTAAATGTATATCAATATAGATCTCTTTCCGAAGTGTATTTCGTAAGATTTAATATGATATATAGCATGCAAAACTACGATAAATTATTTTAAAGTAAAGAATTAAAAAAAAAAAAAAAAGAATGGAAAGAGAAAAAATAATAAATAATGGAAAAGAAAATAATTTTGTATTGGTAGATGAGTTTCATCAAAAAGCAACAATGAAGAGAATAGTGAGAGAGAGTAAAGGGAAAAATGGAAGTTATTTTTTAGATAATGGTTTTTGGTTCTCTATATTTGGAGAACCATTTTTGTCATTTTTTATTTTTAAAAATTACTAGGTAATTTGATGCGCACTACAAAATATTCATTACTTGATGATTGATTAACTATTTTAGGAAAAGAATTTTTTTTCAGACTTTAATGCAAATGTTCTTAAATCTTGATTCTCCCCGGACAACCCATCTAATGTAAATCCTTTTTCTAAATCAAATCCCAAAAATTTCTCTTACACGGTTTGTACTAAACAAAATGCATAAATCACGGTCCGCAATCCATATAACCTATTAGAGAGGTTGAACACATATGTTATATATAATTTTTTTTAGGAGGCTGTGTATGGAGAATATTTGAAATTTTTTTGATTTCACATGTAAATTTTATGAAAATTTTCGAGATCAAAGGTCGTAACCCCTCACTGCCCACAGATCCACCTATGATATCACTGAGTCTCTCCCTCACTGTAACCGTCAAGAAGGAGATCCCCGCTTCATCTATGGCGTCTTCAAAGTTAATTTAGAAGATTGACAAATATTTAGATTCTTGTATTTGATCTATTTATTTGTATGGATGATTTTAATTATACATCATTTATCAAAAAATAAATAAATAAATAAATAAATAAAAGATTGATTCATTCGATTGAATATAGTTAGTGATAATGGATGGTTGTAAGAATGATTATACCAATTCTTAAATAGTTTTTATGATTATTTTCTTGAAAATGAAATGATTTAATCAATATAATTTGGATTAATTAAACGTCAAAGTCATCCAAATATTTGTTGACCATCATCATTTATATCAAATTTAAGGTTTATATGTGTCACTATAGCATAACTTGAAAATTTATTAACAATGTTGATTACACGTCACGTTGAATTTGAAAAAAAAAATATGCATTAATTGACGGTTGTGATGAGTCATATATATCAAATTCAGTATACATAAAATGTCTGCCATCTAATAGTTTTTAGTATATTTAGGACGATTGTGAAAAATGCTCACATTTAATTTATCAACGTTTTAGAATGTCGCCAGAAAATTTATTATGATGTTTATAAATGTCATTTAGATTTATTTTATCGACATTAAATGCCACAACGAGAATTTGTTAATATTTTGAGACCCATTGGCAGAACTTTTAAACAACATTTACAAACGTCACTGCAAGATATTTATGCTAACATTTCATATTTGGTAAAAACATCATTTTAGATGTGTCACCAACATTTTCTGCAAATGATGGTTAAGCTATAACAATGTTGGAATAAGCAATGTTTTAAGTGATATTTAAGAAAAACAAAGTAAAAGATCTATAAAAATATTTTTTAGGGTTTAAGTGACGTTTGAAAAACGTTGTTTTAAGCTATTTTTGTTGTTGTGTCAAAACTTGTATCGCTCTACAAATGGAAACTATTGCACTTTTCTTTGCTATATATATATATATATACATATATATATCCTTCATTATTTGATTAGCTCAGCTAGAGAACACTCAATTCATTTGAATAATCAACTACCGGCTTTTTTAAAAATTCAGATTAATAAAGCTAAAACATATATTATATTCAAAGTTAGTTCATGAATATTTATGATTTTTAATTTGTAAGATTTCATGTAAAAAGTGTACTAAGAAATAGGTTAATATATCTTTATATTTTTTTTCCTGCTTGTATGTCAAACATGCCTAGTAACTCATTGATCGAGCTCAGTCCTAAAATTATGTGAGTTAGTTTTCGAGCCAAAATTACTTGAGACTTCAAATGAAGTTCAAGGCAAACTCGAATAGCTCATGAAGAGTAGCTTCATTTATTGCGAGCCCTAGTTAAGTGCTCTAATGTCTCAATTCCTCACACTATAATTATTTAAAATCATGTACTTGTTTTTTGCCCAGGAGTTAAATCATAGTTTCCAAGAAATGCATTCTTGAACCTGGAGAACATGTTTTTAAGAAATCCATTCACGTTTATGTCAATAACTTTTTTCATAATAGTAATATTAGTTAAAGTGTTGCGAATTTTTTATTTTTTTTATTTTGACTTACATAATTATATTTGCAATCATGTTATTGTTTTTATATATTTTACCAAATTTCAAGTTGAATTATATACTATTTATTCTTTTATTTATAGTGTCAACGTTTTCCATTAACTCTATTTTCAAGTCATATTTTTCATTTTTTCCCATGACCTATTGTATTTTTCTTTTCTGGATAGATCTCAATGAGGCCCCAACATCTCACACATTCAACTTTTAATTACATTTTCTTCCACCTCCTTTGTTAAATACATTGTATTTTATCTCTGACACATTCTATCTTTTTATCTTCATCCACTATCTATCTGATCTGTGACCTATTTATTTTTCTTTTCTGAGCAGAGATCTATGATCTTTAAATATCACCACCTCCTTGATGATATAGATAAGTTCTCATGTGTTTTGTGGCAGGAGTATTGTATGTGAATATTTTATGTATTTATAGGGGAATGTCTATTTATTTAAATCTATATACTGATGTACAAAATTGGTGATGCAAATGTAATTGAGAATTATCAATATCCCCTGATAGTAAGCACTGTGACACTCTTTTGCATCTTCCAAATTTGAAAATGGCAATTTTTGGTTACGGGAACAGTAGGTAGTAGTATTGGACATTTTAGTATTTGTGCATTTTATCCTATTCTTTAATACATGAATTATGTGTTAACAAGCTAGATTAGGTGTCCTTGTTATTAGCTAGGTGTCATCTTTAGAAAATTTCCAAATTAATAATACGACACCTATTATGATTAAGTGTCAAATTTTAGAGCATACATATTAATGCAAGATGACAATTGATTAGCATATGTTTATTAGGTGTTAAGTTTTAAACATTGGTGTTTATGCAAAATGACACCTAAGGGTTTATGTTTCAAATTTTGGGACACCGAGCATGTCTTGAATTGCCTAAAAATAGCCAAGAATTGGTTGAGTTTGATCATCTCATCTTGCAAGCTTTCTATATACAAGCTCCCAAGTAAAAAAAGTTATAGAGAATGTTTCTTTTCAAAAACATTTACCTACTCACTAACATTTAGAGAGAAAACTTTAAAAGAAAAGTTGTATTTGGTAGAGTTTTGGGTTCAACTACTTGTGTAGAGTAGGATCGAACCATATGATTCCAGTCGGGTTGTTGTATCTTAGAGGGGACAAACCGAAAGAAATTCTTGTTGCTCCAATTCAAGGCTTTGCCAACTGCATAAGACTTAAATCTCCTTAAAGAGAGCGAGAAACCAGTACCTCACCCAACAAGTGTCTTACACTAGTTGTGTAGGTTTTTCAGTTTATATTTTGGTTTTAGGAATACCTCAAGTTTAAAGTAGTTGTGCCAATAAGTAGTAATAGCAAGCCTATCAGCATGATGGGTAATGGTAAAAAGGGATAATAATAATAATAATAGCAAGTCCGTCATTTCGATAAGTAACATAAATAATTGATAGAAATAACAAAATTGGATTTGGCTTCTGATACTGTAATAGCCTGAAAACCCATAACCAGTCGATTGAAAGAAGAATCGGTCGATTGGGCAATCAATTGACTGATATAGAGTATGTGCCGATTGATTTGGTCGGTGAGATATTTTGAGAGCAACACGTATTTTGACACATGGCAAAGCCTTGGAATTACAACATATATTACTTGTATGATAATCTGAGGAAATCAGTCGACTGTTCTGGATTTAAGTTGATTTATTCATTGCTGAAATGAGAAATCGACAAGTGGCAACTCCCTGGCCACGAGTTCCACCCCCAAACCCTATAAATACCCTTACCCCTGCATATTTAGTATAAGTATATATATGTGTTCATGTGTGTGTGAGTGAGGTAGGAAGTAGAAGAAAAAAGATAAGAAGAGAGAAATAAAGAGAGAACAGAGTTAAACTCCAACCACTCGATATGCTAATCGGGTCGAGCTAACCCTAAAAGCTAGTGTGATGACTTATAGCTAACTGAGACATCACCTTGGAAGTAAGGTTCTCTCCATTACCCTTATGAGTTACATTTTAGGCTAGTACAAGTCATAACGAGTTGACTGTTTTGCCCAAACAGTCGACTGATTTTATCGGGAAGCTTGAAAACTAAGTAGAATGTGTATGTGTTTCCAATTTTGAGACATATAACTCTTGATAGCCCTTTTGAAGTGATAGAGGTATGGTTAGGATATTTCCCTGATAAACATAACAACCTTTGAGATCTGGGCTAAATCTTATTGTTTTATACTTTCTTTTATATGTGAATAATTAATTATGTTGATACATATAGTAAGGTCTGTAGATTGGAGAAACATGAGTGAAGTAGTTGAACTAACATAATGTTGTTAAGTACCCCAGAGTTTGTGAAGGTCTCAATAGATAAGGAAGGCTGGAATAAAAAAACGATATGGCGTAACATTAGTACCAAGACATATTATTAAGGATGTGGTTCAAATACCCTGACTTACTCATGATAGATTTAAATCATAAGAGCATAAGACCTATAGAAGTACTAGTGGACAAAATCAGATAAGGCAAGGAGATTAGAATAACAAAGTTTGTAATTTGGATCTCGTACATGATAAGAAAAATTAACAGGGCGTGCAACGTATGGATAGTGACTCGATGACATGGAAATCTATGTAGAGATAAGACGAAATGTAGAGATAATATGGGAGGAATTTGTCCTCTCTAGGGATGCCATATAAGGTATAAGAGACATCCTAAAGGACATCATGAGCACTCTGATGGGAGAAATGTTTGCCCAAGGAGTAACACAGACTTCACCAAGATAATATGAAAGACAAAGTGTAGATGGGTGCAAACCAAGTAAATACTAGCAATAGACCAACATAACTCTTAGTATGAATCCGCTAACAAAAGTTTAGTCAGACCTTGTGAATTTGTAAGAATGAGGATAAAAGAGAAGTGGATTGGCCTATCTACCCTTAGTATGACTATGTGGGATCCCAACAAAATTCTGAAACTGTTATAAAATATAACCTAAGATGCGTATATCCTTAGGATTGTGACGTAGAACTTAGTGGTCATGCGTACATTCTGGAAGTCGTAGTGCATAATACGTTTGAGTAAAAAGTAACCCAAGATATGCATCTTTTTGAGACTGTGATATGGCAGTAGAGATTATGCATATAATTTAGAGAATTTGTTTATAATGTGAGTTATACGTTTGAAAGTATTAAGAGGCCCTCGTGCCATGTGGTCGCATTTAACGTAAGAGTAAAAGAGTATATGCACATGTTATGCATGAAATCATGAGTAAACATGTGTTCTAAGGTAAATGAGAATAGAAAAAATATTTTATTCACAGTGCGTAAATGATAGGAATCGATGAATACGATGTATTGTGAAGAAATTATGTGTAACCTATGTGAAACTTAAGACAAATCTGAGTGCCAAATACGAGACATGCTAGTGAAATATATGATTGACAAGAATATTTAAAAGATGTGACTTGAGATGAGCATGTGAAAAATGTGACTTGAGATAAGCATGTGAAATATGTGATTGAGAAAAATATGTAAAAGATGTGACTTGAAATGAGTATGTGAAAAATATGACTTGAGATGAGTATGTGAAGGACGTAACTTGAGTTGAGCACATGAAAGATGTGATTGAGAAGTATGCGTAATGTGTTTATGCGCATTTGTAATATTCTGTTAGGGAAACATCTAGCGACTATAATCCACATTTGGCAAAATTTGAAATGTGAGCCTAAAGAGGCATTTGAAAGATTTCTAAGAAAATATATGGCTTTTGAGAAATATGCTAGTTCTGAGTAATATGTGACTTCTAAGAAAAATATGATTTCTGAGAGAATAGTGGATGATGAGAAAATGGTGGATTATAGTGCATCAATGGGGGATCCTCGGATAGATTCCCTAGGTGTGTTTGAGATTTCAATTGGGTCATAAGAGTGGCTTAGGGTGTGGAAGAGAGCCGACCCAATTTTTTATGCATAAAGTCTCGAGTGAAGTGTTTATCAAGTTTCCATGTTTCCCAACAAAATATTACTTCCGGGATAATGCATGATGTGTGTATGCATGTATGTCTATGTAAGTTGTCAGAATGTGTTGTAGAAGTTCTAAGAATGTGTTGTGGAAACTTTAAGAATGCGATGTATGAGGAATTCAGTGATGGGGCAATTATTCGCAAAAATTTTCTTTAAGCACAAAAAATAATTTTAATGCCTTAATCAATAAGCGTGTTTTATTTTTACTTAAAAATTTCCATAATCATCTGCTATGTTTCTATATTCGAAAACTAACAGATAATTGATTGGTTATAGGCTCCATCCCCGTGAATTATTGGTTGCTAGAAGGTGGTTAAGAAATAAAGAATTCAGTATGGAGATCGTTGTTGTGAAGAAAGTATGTGGCCATATCGACCGGTATGAGCACCTATAAGATATATATTGATATTTATCAGATATATGTTGATATTTATAACTGTATTAGTGGGTTGTTCGACTTTTATGAGTTACGTAATATTTTGACCATAGTTTTGTAATAAAGTATTGTAAATAAAGTTTTTAGCAGCATGTGCTTTTCTATATTTAGGTGATGTGTTGTATTTAGATAACGTGATGGGTCATGTAGGACCCGAATGCGTGACAAATACTATATTAAATAATAGCATGCTACTTGCTAGTAATAGAACCCATTAGCAATATGTAGATTGACACATTATATAGCATGAGAGGTTATTGTATTTAGACAATATGAGAAGTTTAATAAATATTGTGTTCTATGACTCATATGGTCTACGAGACCATATTAAATAATAGCATGTTACTTGCTAGTAAAAGAATCCATTAGTAATAATGTAGAGTAACATTTTATATAACATAAGAGTTTGTTGTATTTAGATAATATGAAAAGTTTAACAAATATTGTGTCCTATGACTCGTATGGTCTACGAAGTGGTATTGAAGTCTATATTTATGTCATCAAATCCTTCATGTATAGGGGACGCTCCTGCTCTCAATCCTCACTCTCGTTCCCGCTCTTATATTTTTTTGAACTATAATGCTGATACTCTCACTCTCCCGCTCCCACTCCAGTCTGCTGACCTGGTGACCTAGATTCGTATCCTCTTGCTACATTCTACGGCTTTTGTTACATTTAATTTACACTTTAATCTAGCACTTATAGCACGGGTGATAATCTTCTTCTTCAATGAACGACAACAAAAAGCAAGCATGCAATAGCGCCTTTTTAGTTTAGATCCCCGGATCATTGACAGTGTCATGTTGAGAAGTATGTCCTTAGCTATGACAGTGTCATGTTGAGAAGTATGTCCTTAGCTGTGATTCGAAGTGGCCCAGAAAATAAAACGAGTCATTCTGTAGAAATCTTGGCCATACAACTTAGAGTTTATGAAGACATAGATAGAGAATTAGATTCTAATCTAATATCATTTATTTATTTCATTTTATATTTATTCTTAAATAGAAACTCACAAGTAAGGTAATGTGGTCATATTTGTTCAACAAACACGATAAAATATTTTTTCGAAAAGTTTGGGTATTTATTCGTAGCTTTAAAAAACAAATAAGAGTGTTCACACACCCATCATGTACAGAGAATCCGAACGACCTCTTCTTTTCATATCTCCAGCCTATTTGATGATTGAGCGAAAAAAATGAGATGATTTGTAGCTTGAGTTTTGGAATGTAAAAACAAGGAACCTTAAAATAGACTGGAAGTCCAGAAAAAAAAAAATTCTAAACCAAATCGTACCAATATATAACATAGATGCCAATTTCGAAGATAAAAATCGCTATGGCAAGGAAATGATAAACGAGAAATGTGGCAGAAGAAGTATGGGGGTAACAAGAAGTGTTCATATTATAAATAATTGAATAACTAATAATATATGACTACACATGAATTTCAGTAAGCAATTGTGAGAAAACAGATCGTAGTTACGAAAACTGTTCCGCATCTTCTTAAGATTACTTTTTCGATAATTATAAATTGTGTTAGTATCATAAATAAATAATTAATCATGATTTATTTATTAATTTCTTTTTTTTTATTTCCTAGTGGTAAGTAACTTCTCGAAAGCAATCTCCAATATATACGAGTTCCTCAAGTGAAAAGTTCTCGAAAATGAGATTTCCAAATCTGAAGGAGTTTCTGATAATTAAAGATCAATACATATTAAAGTTCATGCACTTTTTGCTAAAAGATCTATTAATAGGGATCCATTATACTATCTCCGTTCCAAAATAATTGTCTACATTTTTATTTTGGTATATTCCAAAATGATGTTCGTTTTCTAAAAATCAATTCAACAAAATTTTAAATTTTCTAAATTGTCTTTTTATATTAAATGTTTTTTAGTAATTGTATATATTAAAATTATATTTATTATGGACAAATTTGTAGCTTAAAAGTCATTTAATTTTTTTGTGCATTTAATTGTAAAAATTTTAAATTTTTAATATAATTTTTTTGGGATGGAGGATGTATAATTTATGACAATGCCAATTGGTTCAAAGATGTAAATAACTTGTTTGGTGTTGGATTTGTAAGTAATATAACTCCTGCAAGGGGGACAGTACAAGGGCACGTCAACGTCGACACTCGTTGAATTTGATTCCATTTAAAGTCAAAATTGTCTTTTTCTCTATGTGGGATGCATGGATATGGAAACGAGATCTAAGGTGGATTCGCCACAACTAATACTGTTATAGCATAAATAATAATAATCTACTTAAAAAGAAATTAAATAATGCAACACAAGCGTTTTGACTGAGCAGCAGATTAGTTGAGTTATCAATAGACTAATTTTTTTTTGGGGGAAAATATCAATTAACTTTGAGTGAGGTCCACATGATATTTTATGTCCTTTTGTGAGTTTGAAAGCTTTTGTTGCAAATTTCAAGACGATATAGTCACATATTCAAAATGATAAATAGTATAAATAAAAATTAGCTTCAAAATAAGATATTTAAAAGAATTTTAAACTATGTGAGAATTATCTCACATTGATCAATTAAAGACTTCATATGTTGTATATATATAATCTCATGTGCTTTTAAGAGATATAATCTAATACATCACATGCATATGTAGGTGAAAATACCGCACATGCACGCACCATCTATCCGTCTGGCTTGGGCTTGGTAACTAGTTACATATGGCACGTTAGCTCGGGCTAAATGTGCATATGTAATTCGGACCAAATAGTATAATTAAATATTTTTGAAATTTTTTTTAAAAAAAACTCTAGAAGTTTTAGAACTTGCAAGGAAGTCTAGAAGCACCTTGGATTCCCTAAGTGTCTCAACCATTTGAGATAAGAAAATTCAGACACCAATACAACAATACACACACTTAAAGCCATTAAGAGAGAGAGTAACACACTTTCAAAGGCTTGTCCATACACCTTGAGTGCAACTTCCTTCTAGTTGTAGCGAACATAAATTGTACCTTGAGAACACATTACGGTGCAGGCCAAAAGTGAAGTTGGTAGCAGACAAATTGAGTTTAAGGGGATACAGTCGTACTCTAGACTCATTCGGGATCTAACCAATTCATTTTCTGTAGTCGGTAATTTTATTCAATAAGGTTGTAATATCCTTACTATAAATTTTAATTTCTATTAATTAAATAAATTTTTTATTCCAATGTTTATTTATTTTCTATTGATTATTATTCAGAAATTATTATTTGCAAACTACAGTTGCAACAAATTTTAACAACAATCTTAAACTCAATTTTATTTATGATTATATATAATTTTTGCAATGTTAATAAATTTTATGAATTATTTCTAGAATAAAAGGAAATTTATTTTTGTGTTCTGAAATAGTTCTTTGTTGAATCTTTATTTGTGA